>MU223194.1:3131908-3192462 GCA_018584345.1 Thuja plicata
TTTGGGGATTTTATCATTACTACCCTTATGAGATCAAAACATCAAGCTCGTGTGTACCATAGGAGATACATGTTATTAATTAGTTCATCACATTGCTACACCATATATTTGTGGCCCTTACCACAATCAAAGTCTCCCTCATAGTATCTGTTCATCAATAGATGTCGCCAATAAACCATTCAACTACATGGACATTTTGTCAAACATTTCACATGGTCCATCTCTATTTCCTCAATTGCTTGAAGGTTTTGGGAGGCAGATCTAACCATCATGTTTACAACATTCCATGACAAGGGCATAGAGTCTTTTGAGCTTTCTCTCCAAGACAGGGATTGACATTTGTAGAAATCCAATTTGAATACGAATGGATGCCATTGAGTTCAAGCTCTACATGTGTCTCCTATCCCTACACCTTTGCATTAAATTGAAGTTTGAACCACAAAAAAACAAAGTCTTTCATGCTCTTTCTGATGAGCTTCTTTGTGTGAATGACCTTAGAAATACTTCAATGTTCTCACAATCTAAAACAGTCTAGGGCTAGGGAAAAATGTAGATGATTAGTTTTGAAGATTGGGTTTGTGCCAAAATCTCCCCACCAAAAATTTGCAAGGACAACAATTATAACATTGTAAGAATTTTGGTAAACTCAAAGGTAAATGGTGAACTAAAATTAAACACACACACATGCACATACCTAGCTGCAAAGTGACTCTTCTTTGAATGCATTGAGGTGGAGAAAACAAACTCCCCTCCATGCCTTTAAGTTTATAAATATGAAACTCATAATATATTTCATATTTGATGTCTCTATGGTTTTCATTGGGGACCATCATCACCATAAATTGTTGATGCCATCCATAGTCTCCTAATCTACTCCAAATGAAGTAGAGAAGAATTTTTTTGGGTACAATAGTAGGCAACAACATGAATATGCTAGTGAAGTTGTCTATTCTATATCCAATCAATAATATGCCAAATGGGTTCATATTTATTTTTATTTGACTCGTATGAATGTTGCATTGTCTCCTCAGCCTTGTCCATGGCCTCTCATAGATATTCCATAGAGTTTTTCTCCACATCCAATAACACCAAGGATTTTGACACCTAAAAGAAGAAAACTTATAAAATTGAAATAAAAATGTACTATAGCAGAACATAGACATCCTAGATTCTGACTCATCTAATTTAAGAGTTTAGAAACATTGGATCTCAAAAATATAAAAACACTTGATAGTAATAGGTGAATATCAGCTTCAGCATGTTTATCAAGAAGCTAACAGGGCGGCAGACATATTGGCCAATTTGTGGATAGATCATAATGAAGTGTTGGGTTTTGAGTACAGGGATCACATGCCGATGAGTTTACAGGAGACGATTGTAGAGGAACTAGGGATGTTCACGAGGAAAGGCATTGGGTAAAGACAAAAATTTTCATCCCGTCAGATGGAAGGGGGACTATCCAAGAGATATCACACGTCCACCTCCACATTCAAATTTTATGTAACCTGGTTCTCAGGATTCATTGCCATAGAATAGACAACATAGGTGGCATGACAAAAGATAGTCACATGGGCCACATCCTCCCTGCCTCAGTCCTAGACAAAGAATATGGCAGGACTCTCAAGCTATTCTTTAAGAGTAGCTTCTTCCTCTATCATATGTAGTAGTTAGTCAAAAGAGATGGCGAGTTTCATGGGCATCAGTTGCCAGTGAAAGAAGGAGGAGGCAAAGGCAGAGTCACCAAAGGAGAAAATTAATAGGATTTTCATTCGCACCAACGTCCAAGAGAAGGCCACCATGATTTCTTTATTGGGAGTTGACTATTGGGTAGGAGGCCACATTCATGATGGGAAACTCATCTTTGACCTGTTTTGGCCCATCATACAAGTATTGGGACATCCAGTGTCTACAAATGGCATACTCCAAAGAATGATCATGGAGGATATCTTCTTAGAGCTGACACATGCTCTAGACCTGATTGATGCCAGCCTCTCTAGCGGTGGTTTGATGAGCTTCTTTTGTTAGGAAGTTGAAGGTAAGAAGAAGATTATGAAGTAGGCATGGGTGCTGTTCAAGACTTGCATTGGGAAGGAATACGATATGACCAAGTTTGAGGCATTTTGTCAGGCCAATGATAAACTTTTTCCAGAAGATGTTGCTGCTAGGTTGATCTCTATTAGAAAAGGGATCATGTATCTTTACCACTGAATAGGGTAGAATTTCTATTCATGAATATCATTTTGTAAGCAGAGAGATTTCTCCTATATCCTATGTAATTTCTTTTCTCAGTAATACAAAGGGTACTGCCGCCTAGGCAAAACTTACCTATATATATATATATATATATGTCTATACAATACACACTGGCAACATATTACTCTTGGCAGCCCTTGTTCACTTATTATTACATCTTGAGAAAGACAATACAACCATGCAAATTCTGAGTGTTATAAAGTAAATGTGTAAAATGGATCCATGCCTTTTCATTTGATAACCCACATTTGGTTCTTTCTCTAAAAATTCCAAAATATGTTGTCTATTGATTTGTCAGCATTGTTGTAGGTGTTAGAATGTGTACTTTCACCTAATGAAATTGAGATCTAGGTTACAAATTTCATGCTGATATGTGGTTGTTAGCTTGGTCTAAATATAAATAAGTTAATATTTGACTGTAGCTGTAATACTAAAGATATGCTTTATGTAAAACTCATCACCTAGAAATTGTTATGCTACAGGTCCCCCTTGTTGTGAGTCACTTCAGTTGCATGGTCAACCCGTAGAAGGAGAATGCCTTAGCTTTTCAGTAGTTTATAAAGGAGGGTAAGAGTCAATTATCATAAAATCTTCTATGAATCTATTTGCATGGTAATCTGTCACATCCTAAATATATTTTCTATGGATTATATCTAAACTTGTAAATGTGATACTGCTTTTTATTGTAGGGAGAAAGGAGATTGCATTCATGAGTGGGTTCGACAGAATAGTAATGGAGGCTTAGACAAACTAAGCAATGATGGTGAGCCACTTTTAGTAAGATTTGAATTTCCTTTAAATAAACATTTAATGGGTATGATCACAATTAATATTTGTAATAATTACTAGTTGAGAGATCCATGTACATTAAAAATTTCCCCCAAAGGGAAGAAGCCTCTCTAACAAAACATAGAATAGATTTGACCCCTCTCCCTCCAAATGGAGAGAGAAAGGACCTTGAGAGTAACGAAAGACCAGGTATGCCCCCCATAAGATGAAGCCTCCCACACCCCTAACAAAGTTAACAAATAGGAATACTTTCTTTACGTGAAGGTTTTGGTAAAAATATTGGCAACTTGCTTGGATGTTGGGCAATAATAGACTGATGACTTGTCCATGAATGAGATCCCCAATGTAATGTATCTAGATGTCAATATGCTTGGTCCTTTTATGATGGATTGGGATACATGAGATTTGAGTAGCATATTGATTGTCTCAAAATATGATTGATGGTTGTTTAGATTGAATACCAAACTCAAAAAGAAACTTTTGAAACCAAATAGCCTTAGTTTTGGTACTCAGCTTCAATAGAAGATGGACCAATAAAAAATTGATTCTTGCTCTCTAACAAACAAGTATTGAACCAAGTGAGAAGCTATAACTTTAAGTAGACTTGTGATCCAGAGAATTACTTACACACTCTAAATTTGTGTAGTCCACCAAGTTGAAATCAATGCTCGTTGTGTAGTGAATCCCAAAATTTTGAGTACCTTGATTGTAGTAGAGAATTGCTTGGCTAATTTCTAGTGCAACCCATGGAGCCCACACATGAATTGAGAGACCATGCCCACAAAATCTAAAATGTCAATTCTTGTGAGTCAAATAGATGAGATCCCCAACAAGTTGTTGCTGCAAAGTACCGACAATCGAGAAAGAAATCAGATCAACAACTATTGCTGTTGGTACTTTGCAGCAACAACTTGTTGGGGATCTCATCTATTTGACTCACAAGAATTGAAATTTTAGATTTTTTGGGCATGGTCTCTCAATTCCTGTGTGGGCCCCATGGGTTGCACTAGAAAGTAGCCAAGCAATTCTCTACTACAATCAAGGTACTCCAAATTTTGGGATTCACTACACAATGAACATTGATTTCAACTCGGTGGACTACACAAATTCAGATTGTGTAAGTAATTCTCTGGATCGCAAGTCTACTTCAAGTTATAGCTTCTCACTTGGTTCAAGACTTATTTGTTAGAGAGAAAGAAGCAATTTTTTATTGGTCCATCTTCTATTGAAGCCGAGTACCAAAACTGAGGCTATTTGGTTTCAGAATTTTTTTTTTTTTTTTAAAATTCAATATTGGTCAAAATTTTGACATCCCTTGGTCAAAACATAAAATTATGTCAGTTTACATTTTGACCATTGTGTCAAAAGTTTGCATCATGGGTTTGGCATCCTAGTCGGATGGGTCAAACATTTCGACCAAACTTGGTCGAAACATTAACTTAGGCCGGTTTAATGTTTTGACCATTGTGTGTCGAAAATATACATCATGAGTTTGACATCCTGGTTAGATCAGTTAAACATTTCAATGAACGTTGGTCAAAGTTTTGACAAATAATATGGACATTTCAAGATGCCAATTTTGACCAAATTTGTGTAGAGATTTTGACATTAACAAGGATGTGTCGATCTTTCAACCAGAAAAATATTGACAAAGCAATTTGTGGGTCTTTCAACCAATCTGGGTAGATAATTCGACCAATTTTCATCGAAAATAGGGGCCAATTCTACTAGTGATTGGTTCAATGAATGGATAATTTGACACCCATTCTATTTGAAAATTCCTCGATAGATCCCACATCCAATCTCTTTTTGATTCTCTATCCTTTTTTGAATTGTATTTTTTTTTTCTTCCATGCACCATCATCATCTCTGGCATTCTTAGTCTCATCCAAGTCAATTATATTATTATGGCTACTCTGGGTATTTACTTGAAAATATTCTTCAAGTTCATCGTGATCTGAGATATTAGGTTTGGTGACTTCTTCAATATGCCGTGTAGGTTCAGGTTGTAAATCTTGTAAATCTAATTGTGATGAAGTAGCTTCCAGATTTTGGCCATAAACTTTTCCAATGCCATGACCAAAGTATGATGATAAGGTTCTACATTTTTTTGGCCTCTCTTGGCTTTCCCCACATGTAGGAGCCTTATCCTTATTCTTGTTCGACATCTCCAACGAAATAAAAGCTTCCAAAAAAAATGTTAAATTGTTGAAGAAGTGACAAGACTATAATATATATTAATATGATTCATTGGCCCTAAAATCATGTTTGAGGTCTTTCGGGTGACCAATGACCACTAACTAGTACCCACTAAATAAGAATGAACTCAAAATTGTAGAGTCGTAGACAGATAGAGGTGAAACCTCAGTGAATTTAGGAATCAGAATAATAATTACTTACCTTTTCCTCAATTATAGTCGCCAATATCTAAAACTTTGCTATCGATCAAATAGAGATATCAGAACCAACCGAACCAAATTGTGTACAATAACACTGATCTATGAATGTATTTATACCAATCCTTTTTGGTGATTTTGGTATACAAATATTTGGTGAAGCTCACAAAATTTTAACACGTCTAATGTTATTTCCAAGGTGATTATGGGTCGTCCAATAACTTGCTATGATTAATAAAGTTGACGAAAATGCATCAGTTTGAGACACGCATCCAAAAAATGCCAAGCAAATTTAGGCCACCTATAAACATATATGTTAGAAAACCATTGGCAAATATAGGTCGTCGATTTGGGGTGGCTTTGAAAATGTAGGTGAATTTATTAAAATCTACTGTGTCCAAAAAATAAATTCTATGTGTGATATTGTAGAAGAAATGGAGAAAATTAAATAAACAGATAGGAGATGGGCCTGAGCATTCGACTCAATATTTATAAAGTTTGGGCGATTGGGCCAACCCAATATACAAAATATATTCGTCAAATCCCCGGTCGCGGACATGTGACATTTTCCAAATGGAGAATGATCACCACTAAAATTATTGTTGTTGAGCAATGTTGGTCTCCATGTTATGTTTGTGACATGATTTTTCTTAAACCAAAAATTATTTCAAAGTGTTTTTCTTTTTATAGTTTCTACTACAAAGCTACAACGTATTCAAATACAGATAGTTTTGGGTGTATTTAAGATGGAAACTAGTTCAAAGCTAAAGGAGAGTTATTTTGATATTTTAACATCGATAAGTTTGTAAAATTTTCTATGATATATAGAAATTGGTTTTTGTGGAAGCTTTCCCATTGCATGTCGTAGAAGGTTATCATTAAACCACTTAGAAGACAAAATCATAGATTCTTGTGTTCTTCAAAATTGATGCATTGTAACAACTTTTCTTGAAGTGGTAGTGGTTTATTTTTCATGGGCATTGGATGTGAAGTTCTGTTATGTAAATAAACATATGTCTCTTGGGGTGGTAATTGTTTGCATTCTGATAGATTTTGGGTGCATTCATAGGGAGTCACTTGTTTGGTTTTTATTGATGGAAACTAAGTCACAATAGTCATGAAATATAACAGGTGAAGTAAAGACACAATCAGTAAGAAGGATTCATGATCAATAATGTAGGAAATTGGCTAAGTCCAAAAGGTCGATAGACAATGAGGACAACATTTTGGTGGTGATCATGGTAGAAGTGGAATCATGAAGAGTGGTAATATGTACAACATCAAAATGTTCATATTCCAGTGTGGTCCCAAGCACAACTCATTTGGTTTATTGGTAAGAGATTTTTTGATGTCACAGACACTGAGATAGGTAAGAGCATTTGTGTTCTTCAGAAACTATTGGTAGATCCTAGATCGATGAGCGATATAGTAAGTGCGATGATATCTGATAATATGATGATGTATACTAGAGGTTATGAAGTGATGAGTTGGCACTTATGGGATCAATGAAATTGTATGAGGTAATTTATGATGATGTTGTTGGTCCCACTGAGAGGGGGGGTGAATCAGACAAATCAAAACTTAAACACTTAAAACTAAACTCACTGATTCACTCAGTAATACTGAATACAGTAAATAACTAATTCACCAAATCAACTTAATAACTTAAACAAAAATACATCTTATATATGTAAATCAATCATTCAAACTTAGCAACATCAGATTAAATCATATAACTCCAGATTTAACTCACTTGACCCCATATTTAACGAGGAAACCCAATTTGGAAAAAACCTCTGTGGGAATTGTAACCCACAATAAAAATTTACCCTTCTTAAGTACGCTCAGTTAAGAACTTATCTTGTTAAAGATTACAAAAAAATTTGCTAAATGTGACCCTGTTAGGGGATTTACCTCAGATCTCTTAAGATCTTCACCTTGTTAGGAGTGACCTTGTTAGAGGTCTATAAACATTCTTTTGGAATGTCACCTAAGTCTAGGTTTTACAAATAGGACTGTTAAATCCACTCAGTTAAGAGATTTCTCTGTTATAAATATTAATAATTAACAGTAAAATTTGATCTGTAAATATAGAAAATACCTTTGCTTGTGTCAGATCCTTTATGCTCAATTTAATACTAGCATCACATACTCCATTGATCTCTTTCTCACACTGTAGATTTATTTCAATATCTGTTTCTCTATTCTTCTCGGTAAATGTCATTTTTCAGCTTCTTCTCCTTCTCTGTTTAATTCACTTGCAACATACTATGATCATCTTTCTCATTCTTTACATAGAAATACTTTTTCCTCTTAATCTCCTTAATTTTATTTTCCTTTATTTGTGCTCATTTGTTCAATTATCTTCTTCATGTTTCACAACTCGGTAAACTATCTCACTTTTACCTCAAAACTTGTACTTTTCTTGGAACTCTTCACAATTCAATTTAACCGCTTGATCTTCACATTAAATTTGATCTTATCATCATTTATTATCAATATCCTATACTTGGTAAAACTTGCTTTGCAACTCAGTAACTGAATTCATTAACTGCTTAGTGTCTAACTCAACTTCGATGCTCCGTGCTTGACTTTCACTCGGTTCTTGATAACTTGTGACCAAATCACATAACATTCTACTGACTAACTCTATCTACCTCGGTAAAGTAACTCTTCCAGTCATAACTTTAACTCTTTGTAGTTTTTGACTTGATCAATCAATTTTACCAATTTGATAACATCAAATATATAGTATAAAACAACTATATCATCATTACTTCATCATTGTCTGATCTATATTTTTCACCCATTTAACTTCTCCTCTTAAGATATGGTAACATAATAAAAATTAATTAATCAATTTCTTGACATCAATGACAAAATAATAACTGATCTAACCATTTCTACAATCATGATACTTAGTATCACTTAGTCTTCATCATCTCCATTAGATATTCATCATTTAATCAAAAATCTCCCTCTTTGGCATTTATGGAAACCACTATAACAATGTTATAACAATTGATGTTGTCAAATCTCAAATTCATAGCTGTACTCCCTCTGAGTTGATATTTTTGTTTCCACTTTGATCTGAATCTCCCTCTTGGATAAATCTTTTATTTCAATAACATACATTCTGATACTCCTTCAAGAATAAATATTAACAATTCATTCTCTCTCAATATCTCCCTTAAGGATAAATGTCATCAATTCATTCTCTCCCTCTTTGACAACACTGCCAAAAAGTCATACTCTTGAAATTTTTTTCCAGTATTTGATTATACCTGACATGTACTCATAAATCATTACATACAAAAATTACGTAAAGTGTGCCATACTAACATCAATTCAAAAATAGATATTCTAATGAAATATAGAATTGATGCAGCATGCCTCATGCTCTTTAGTGAACTTTGGATAGGGGAAGAACACCTAATTTACCTCTGAGATACTAAAAAGCATCTTTAGGTAGTGGCTTTGTAAAGATATGAGTCAATTGTTCCTTTAAATTCACATATTCCAATCTAACCTTCTTCTCTTGAACTTGTTCTCTCAAGTAGTAATACTTGATAGAAATGTGCTTGGTCTTTGAATGCATAACTGGGTTCTTTGATATATTAATATCACTTGTATTATCACAAAAAATAGTAACCAGATCTATGATCTCTTCTAGCATACCTTCAAGTAATTGTTTAATCCATACTATGTTTTCCCAATTCATAGAAGCAACAACATATTTAGCCACGGTAGTCGACTGTGAAATGCAACTTTGTTTCTTGGTCAGCCATGTAACCAATCTTTCTCCTCGAAAGAATGTAGCTCTAATAGTACTTTTTCTGTCATCAACATTTCTGGCCCAATCTGCATCAGTGTAGACTTGTAGATCAAAAGTACCTCCTTTTTTGTATAATAAATCAAACTCTTTTCTGCCTTTCAGATATCTCAAAATTCTTTTTATTGCAGACATATGTGTTTCCTTCAGATTAGAAGAAAATATTGCAACAATTTCAAAAACGTGTGCTATATCAGGTCTGCTATAAACAATATACTACAATTTACCAATCATGTATTGGTAAATAGTATTATCCACCTCTTGTTTTTCATCCTCTTTAGATAATTTACATCCAGTAACCATAGGTGTTCCAATAGGTTTAGAATATTCTATACCAAAAGTTTTAAGAATCTCTTTGATATACTTGGCTTGTATAATATAGATTCCTTCAGTAACTTGTTGTATCTGTAGACCTAGAAAGAAATTAATCTCTCCAATCATTGAAATCTCAAACTCTTTTCTTATTTCATCAGCAAATCCTTTACATAAAGTTTCATTGCCTCCAAAAATAATATCATCAACAAAAATTTCAGCAATAAAAACTTTAAAATCACTATCACATTTTAAGTTAACATTATTGTTATCACTTGTTCTTTGAAATCCTATTTTGATTAGATAAGAGTGAAATATCTCATACCATGCTCAGGGTTCTTGTTTCAAACCATATAAAGCTTTATATAACTTACATACCTTGTTCTTGTTTGTGTTCTCAATAAATCCTTCAGGTTGCTCAATGTACACTTCTTCTTCAAGTATGCCATTAAGAAATGCATAATTAACAACCATCTGATATACTTTAAATACTTTGTAAGAAACATATTCTAGAAGTATTCTAACTCCTTCCAATCTAGCAACAAGTGTAAAAGTCTCTCCATAGTCAATACCTTCTTCTTATGCATAACCTTTGCAAACCAATTTAGCTTTATTTATGATAACTTCTCCATGATCATTCAGTTTTTTTCTGAAAATCCATTTAGTACCAATAACATTTTTGTCTTTGGGCATGGTTACTAATGTCCATGTCTTGTTCTTCTCAATTTGATCATACTCTTCTTTCATTTCTTTCAACAAATCTTAATTATCTATTGCTTCCTTAACTTTATTTGGCTCAAATGAAGATATTAAACATGTATTGTCTCTTACCTTGCTTCTGGTCATCACTCCAACATCCTTATTTCCAATAATATTTCTTGGGGAATGGTTCCTCCTTACATACTTTGCCAAAATAGGCTCAATAGCTCTCGGTTCTTCACTATCAACATTCAGTTGTAGAACTCCTTGTTCATCTTCCTCCTCAGTAGGTGCTCTCGATAAGGTATCATGGGTATCAAGTTTTACATATACAAATTTCTAATAATCTTTAGGTTCCTTCTTACTATCTTCATCATTCCTTTCTGCAAATTAATCAATTCTTACATTTTCACTTTCCATCATTTTTTTAGTAACCTTGTTCAAACAATTATAAGCTTTACTCCTTGTAAAATATCCTAAGAATATCCCTTCTTCTCCTTTTGAATCAAACTTTCCTTCTCTGGAATCTTTCTAAATATAAAATTTGCTCCCAAAATTTTTAAAGTATCTAACATTAGGTTTGTGTTCATACCAGATTTCATAAGGTGTCTTATTGGTACCTTTCTTCATTTGTACTCGATTCAAAGTATAAAGAGCAGTACTCACAACTTCTCTCCAAAAGTTCTGTGAAACTCCTTTTTCAATCATCAGTGTCCTAGCACAATCAAAAATAGATCTATTTCTTCTCCCAACAATCTCATTCTATTGTGGTGTTCTCAGTACTGACAACTATCTCTTTATTCCATTCTCATTACAAAACAATGTAAAATCATCAGAAGTAAACTCACCTCCTTTGTTGGATCTCAGACATTTCAACTATCTTCCAATTTCTTTTTCAACTCGAGCCTTATACCACTTAAACATTTGAAATGCATTAGATTTTTCTTTTAAAAATATTACTAACATCATTCTAGAATAATCATCCATAAATAAAATAAAATATCTGTTCCCCATAATAAATTTGAGTCCTCATGGGTCCACATAAATCAGTATGTACTAAATCAAATATTCCTTGTATAACATAAGTCTTGCTTGCAAAACTAGATTTAGTCATCTTACCCATGTGACATTCTTTGCACATAGCATTCTCAAGTTTTTCTAATCTTGATAGCCCTCTTACTCTATTCTTCTTACTCACTTTGATTAAGTTGTCAAAATTAACATGACAATGTCTTTTGTGCGATAATCAAACATCTTCAACTTTAGCAAATAGGAAACTCTTCATAGAAGTATCAAGATAAAATTAATTACCTTTAGATTGTTCTCTAGTAGGAATCACTTTATCCTTCTCATCAAATAATTTCACCTTTCCATATTTAAATTCCAGTCAATGACCTGTATTATTTAGCTGTGCAACACGGAAAAAATTATACTTTAATCCTTGAACCCAATAAACATCATCACATCTTGTGTTATTCAGTAGAATTATAAAACCTTTTCCTTTCACATGATATGGAGGATCATTACCAAATCTAACATAGCCTCCATCATGCTTTTCCAAGGAAATAAACTTAAGTGTTTCACCAGTCATGTGATGTGAATAACCACTATCTATAATCCATGTTTCATTCTTACTTGTGATATTAGGGCTCTAGGTTCTTCTTCATCAAAATCATCTTTAATAGCAATATAAACAACTTCTTTTCCATCTTCGCTATCAAAAAATCATCATCACTAGTCCTTCATTAGAAATATGACAACATTTCTTACCTTTGTTTTTGTAGTCTCTGTATCTCCTAAATCTATTTTCTCTTTTATCCTTATCTTTGTTATCTTTCTTTTCCTCCTTATCTTTCTTAGGATAGTTAGATGCAAAGTGACCAATGTTATCACAATTAAAACATTTCAAGGGTAAATTACCTCAATATTTTCCTTTGCCTCTTTGTAGCCTTCTAGCCAACAAAGCTTCAAATTCTCTTTCATTCTCATCACATTTAGTAAATAACCCTTCAAGACCTTCAATGCAACTTTAACATTTCTCACTAGCACTGCTCAAATATCCATCTCTGGTAGAAACTTCCCTAGCTTTTCCAATATTTAAAGTAGACTTAAATTTAGATTCAATCTTAGGAGTAGCAGGAAAACTATTGTCAAAATCATTAAACTCAAATGCAGTTAACTTACCATAGGAAAACTATTGTCAAAATCATTCAACTCAAGTGCAGTTAACTTACCAATAGTAACATCCAATGAAACATTCATCTGGGGTATAGATCTTAGCTCTTATATAGAAGATACACAAATAGAATAACTCAGTAGTAGGGTTCTCAACATTTTTCTTATAAAATCATCCTCTGTTATGATCCCAACATCTCCTCTGATAGAATTAACAATCTCCTTATGTCTTGTATTATACTATATTATTTTCTCTCCTTCTTTCATCCTCATAGAGTCAAATTTTCCTCTTAAATTTGTTTCTTTAGCCTTCTGAACATGTTGATCTCCACCATAGGTCAAAATAATCTCATCCCACATTTGTTTCAAAGTAATACATCCATCAAGTTCATCATATTCTTGGTCGGTAAGTGTAGAATCAATCTCAATCATGACTTGTGTGTGTTCTTGTTTCCATCTTTTCTCACTGATAGTCAAAGGTGCAGTAGTCGGTGCTACATATTCATTATCAAGAAAGTGAAGTGCATACTCCCCTACTCTAGACACATGCAACCTCATCCTACTTTTTCATGTAGAGAAATGATCCCTATTCAGCTTTGGTGCTTCCCTCTTATACATCTTTAGACCTTGAATCAATTCCTTTTAACCTTATCACTTTAGAGTAACTTAGCTCTGATACCAATTGTTGGTCCCACTGGGGGAGGGGGGGGAATTAGACAAATTAAAACTTAAACACTTAAAATTGAACTCACTAATTCACTTGGTAATACTAAATATAGTAAATAACCAATTCACCAAATCAACTTAATAACTTAAACATTAATACATATCATATATCTAAATCAATCATTCAAACTTAGCAACATCAGATTAACTCATATAACTCTAGATTTAACTCAGTTGATACTAGATTTAATGAGGAAACACAATTTGGGAAAAACCTCTATGGGAATTGTAACCCACAATAAAATTGTACCCTTATGAAGTACGCTTAGTTTAGAACTTATCTTGTTAAAGATTACAAACACATTTTGCTAAATGTGACCTTGTTAGGGGATTTACCTTAGATCTATTAAGATCTTCACCCTTTAGGAGTGAACTTTTTAGAGATCTTTAAACACTCTTTTGGAATGTCAACTAAGTCTAGGTTTTACAAATAGGACTATTAAATCCACTCGGTTAGGAGATTTCTCTGTTACAAATATTAATAAGAAACAATAAACTTTGATCTATAAATATAGAAACTAAATTTTCTTGTGTCATATCCTTTATGTTCAATTGAATACTGGCATCACATACTCCATTGATCTCTTTCTTAGACTTTAGATTTCTTTCAATCTCCATTTCTCTGTTCTTCTCAGTAAATGTTGTTCTTTATCTTCTTCTCCTTCTCTGATTAATTCACCAACAACATACTCAGATCATATTTCTCATTCTTTATATAGACATACTTTTGCCTCTTAATCTCCTTAATTTGATTTTCTTTCATTTTCACTCATTCATTTGATCATCTTCTTCATATTTCACAACTTGGTAAACCATCTCACTTTTACCTCAGAACTTGTACTTATCTTGGAACTCTTCACAATTTAGTTTAACTACTTGATCTTTACCTTAGATATTCACATTGAATTTTCCTATTCATAGATCTTGTAACAATATTCATTTAATTCATTTCCTCATCCATCTCATCATTTCTTTGCATTAAACTCAATATTATCATCATTTATTATCAGTATCCTGTACTTGGTAAAACTTGCTTTGCAACTTGGTAACTGTCTTCATTCATGGATCGGTGTCTAACTCAACTTTGGTGCTCGGTTCTTGAATTTTACTCGGTGCTTTCTAACTTGTGACCGACTCACATAACATTCTACTATTTGACTCTATCTACCTCGGTAAAGTAACTCTTTTAGTCATAACTTTAACTCTTTGCAGTTTTTGACTTGATTAATAAATTGTACCAGTTTGATAACATCAAATATATAGTAGAAAAAAAAATATCATCATTACTTCATCATTGTATGATCTGTATTTGTCACCCATTTAACTTCTCCTCTTAAGACATGGTAACATAATAAAAATTAATTAATAAATTGCTTGACATCAATGAAAAAATAATAACTGATCTAACCATTTCTACAATCATGATACTCAGTATCACTCAATTTTCATCACCTCCATCAGATATTCATCACTTAATCAATGGATGTGTTCGTTATATTTCCAATTTTTTGAGTCTTTCTACAAATTTTTTGGGTTTCCAGTGATATTCTTGCCTAAAATGTCAAAACCTGTCCAAACTGTTCTCAAAATTCATTCAGATGTTGATCTCCAAGAAATAAAATCATCAAGAGATGTGAAAACCCTAGGTCCTAGGTCATTTTTCATTCTTGTCAAGCAAAAAACCCTAGTTCTTCACAATCTATTTCTAATTTGCAGTTACCTTTTTTCACGGAGCTTAAGTATTTTAAGTCATGTGCCTTTTACATATTATAAGTTAGTTTCTTAATCTCCTAATCATGTTTGAATATTCCTTTACATTTGGAGACTCAGCACAAAGCCTTAGTCGCGTTATCTCTAAAGATAAAGAATATGATTTGGAGGATTAAGAGATTAAACACAGATTGTTGATTAGTTTTAGATCCTATGGTGTGTGTAAAGTCTCCAAAGAAACCCCTGAGTTAAGAAATTATATGGCGACTTTGAGTTTCATTTAGTCGTGAAGTCTCACAAAAAAATTAGGGTTAAAGCATGGTTATCAGCTTCATTCAGTCGCGTGATCTCAGAAAGAACCAAGGGTTAAGTTAAATCTTAAGAGATTTAGCGATGGCCGTAGATGCTAAGATGATCTTGTGGCTGGTGTTTAATGGCAAGATAAAAGTGCACATTAGTAAAAGTTTCTGAGATTTAACGCTAGCCATTGGATTAAGAAAGAATAAAGGGTAGGCGCGTGATCTTGAAAGAATTTCATAAAGTACATAAAGATTGAGAGACTTAACGTTAGACGTTGAGGGAAGTAAGATCTAAAGGGTAGCATTTAATCTCTAAATAAACCCTGAGTTACATGAAACTTTTAGTGACTAAGAGACTCACTCAGTCCCTAAGTCTCTAGATAAACTATCGTTAGACAAAGCTCAGTCAAGTTTTGATACAAATAAATCTGAACCGCAAATTAAGATTACATCTAGTGGCTAGCGTTAAATTGTTGAGAAAATTTAGAAAGTCACAGATCTTTTACCAATTCAGAGAAAATGATTCAGATGCTAACATGTGTTCAGGTTATTTCAGCCTATGGCATGCGTGAAGTCTCAAGGTAAACTTGTGGTTAAGAAATTTATTTGGAAACTTCAAGATAGATTGTAATCGTATAATATCTGAAACAATTGAAGTTAAAGTTAAAACTTATGAGATTTAGCGCAAACTGTTAGATTAAAAGGTGATCAACGATAGTCGTGTAATGTCTAGACAGATTCAGTTAGTATAAGATGATTAAGAGACTAAGCGCATGCCATTGATGAGATTTAGATCAAATGGTTGGCGTGAAATCTCTGAGCTAACTCATGGTAAAGAAAAACCTTTAGTGACTTCAAATTTCATTCAATCGTGTAGTCTCTAAAGAAGAAAGGTTAAGTTGTGCTTGAGAGTTGGTTTTAAAAAGAAAGATCTCAACCATTGATAGGATTCAGATCGTGTGATGCACATTGAATCTTAGGATGAAACCAAGGTAAAGGATAACTATCGGTGACTAAGAGATATAACAGTCGTGTGATCGCTTGAAAAGAACCGTGGTAAGAGTATGGTAAAGTTATAATGGTTTGTCTTGCGCCATGGTGTAAAAATCTAGCCAATTAAAGATAAAGGATATTGACAGCGTGTATAAGATCTGCTAAGTTGGGTTAAAATAAGCCAATCATATCAAGTGTCAGGCCTTTTTAGTATATAATAATATTTTAAAGTGACAAAAGCACTTATGACTATCCCAGTTGGCTTATTAAAAAATGATCACCTGTCGACTTCAAATGCCATGGCTAGGGAAAGAATTAATGTCAGGGTACACAGAATTAAGACATAAGTGATTGAATGAAGTTTTCCAATTCTTGGCCAGCTTGATGCATTGATTCCTAACTAATAAATAGGTGTAAACTTCATACATTTCAATTTACCAAGTTCTTAGAATTTAGAGCCGAGAGATTGCATAATTTTTAGAGCATTCAAAAGCAGAGAATTGTGTGTGTTTTAGGGAAATTTACAGTCAAGATCCTACCTTTTAAAAGAATAATTGGTCTAGTGAGATATTCAGAGATTAGTTAAAATGAGCTGATCAACCATGAGTGGAGCTTCAACCAATGGAACAAGGAGCATAAGATGATCAAAAGGGAAAGAGGAATTACTCTGAGGAGTTTGTGGCTCTACTGCCTGGAACCAGTCAAGGAAAAAAGGTAAATGATGAACTCTTTACCAATGATTTAGAAAATTGTAGAGACCCTAGGACTCTAGGGGTTTCTAGTTATCATATGTTTAAGTATTTTTATAGTAATAGTGATAGCTCAATTCCTATATCAAACCCATGGACGTTAGGTTTAGCCAAGTTGATTGTCTGTGATATCTTCCTAGATATAGACTTGTTAGTTGAACTAGAAAAAAAGTATGACTCCCTTTCCAAAACCATTAAGAAAAGTGATGGAATAACTCTGGTCACTCTAGATAGGCCCTCTTTCATGCAAGCTTTCAACCTCTAAAATCATTGTTCTACAAAGATTGATTTGACAAGATTGGAGAATAGATATATCAGGGAAGCTTCCATTGTTGCCAAAATGATCCAGGCCATGTGCCTAAGTCCAATAGGAATTATACCACTGCCATGCCAGGTATTTCAACCTATTTCTATAAGGATTTAAACTTCTATATGAAGTACATTTCCTATGGGTTGTGAAAGGTTTTGGGAGTAGATGTTGGTCTCGAGAGAGTATCTACAGACCTTCTGATGATCATCCTAGATTTGAAAAATTCACATATCATTACTGATTATGACTACATTTAGTATGTCATTGATCAGATGCATCAAGGTCTTATTGATATATGCACTAAGCCCAACCCTAAATTTAGGCACTATTCTTTGTTGATGCATTTAATCTTATTCTTCAATGTTAACAGTATGGACACTCAGAATTTGAGGCCAAGGGTATATTACCACAGACAACCAAATACTGTACAGTTATGGCGTAGGGTTTGGAACTACACCTCCCATGAAAATGAGTTTTGTGCTTTTCATAGTTGGATTGTGTATCCTATTTTGGAAATTCTAGGAGAAAATATGAAAAGATTGCCCACCAAGGTTTTACAACTCCTAAGACCTTGTCAATTTTTAGATAAATGCCCAGGAGACCATAAATGGGGAGATTTTTACTTGGAAAAGACATTTACTATAATGAGGGTTAATGGGTGTTCTCAGCCACCTCATATTCTCCCAAAATATGTTCCCCCAGGATAGCTGCAATATAATTTATTTGGAAGTTGATGTGGATTGATAAGGAGCACCTGGTTCCTCATAGGAAAGGTACATTTACACCCAGATAGTTCAAGATTATTCATTTCATAATTGGTAAAAGAGCCCTTTAATACATAATGAATATGGCCATTTATAGGTATGTAGACCCAGAGGGTTTTATTAAAGGTGCTAAATTTTTTTTGACTCCAAGTATACCAGATGTCAATGAACACAAGGAGTGTATAGAAGAGGATTTAATCAGAAAAATCTTGGAGGATGAAGAAGTAGCTAGAAGGGCTGATCAATACCATGATCTGGTAAGCCTGGAAAATCAAATAAGAAAGAAGGGAATTCCATTTTGGGGCTTCTTTCAAGATTTTTCCTATATACATAGACTCGCAAAAATGATGGAGTCATACAATACCTTGTACAATCAAATGGAAGGGATGATTGAAGATAAAGAAAGATTTCCATAGAAGAAATCTTCTTTAGAATATGAGGAGGAAAGTGATGGAGGTTATTCAATCCATAACCCTCCTCCCATGGATCAGCCACCTAGCATAGAGGAAAGTATGGAAGTGGATCTTACAAAGGTTCCTGACATTGAAGTGACTGATGAACCACCAAAAAAGAAACAAAAAATTGAATCAGGGGAACCTTCCCATGCTAAGGAAAAAGAAAATAAAAAAGATATGATAAGTGCCCTAATAACTGGTAATAGAGATTATGACCACCAGTTGAGGAAAACCATCAGAGAAGGAAAGAAGGTAAAAGGGGACAAACAAGAGGAAGTTGAAATGCCCCTGTTATTATGCAAAGATGAATGGATATTGCATCAAGAACAATTTTTAGGTGATGATAATTTCATCAAGACTAAAGAGTTTAAGGATTTATTGATTTGGCTACAGTAGAAGAAAATACAATCCCAATTACAAATAATAGAAGGTTATACAGTTCCAAATGAAGCTTTACAAGCCTTGCAAGAATATGACCTTGAAGCTGAAACAATGACAAGAGAAGAAGCCAGAAAATTGGTTAAATCTACTGTGATGTTGCTGGTGGAAGAATGAGATTTAGCATATGCCTTCATCATTGATCAGATCAGGAGGCAGCCTAATGCAAACTTGTCTTCTGAGACACAGATTGGTGACATGATCAGAGGATGTGGATATGATCCATGACTCAGACTTTGGCAATGTGGTCCCTTGCACCAAAGACACAAAAGCCTTCTCTAATCAATGTGCAAGAAAATAAAGATGGGGATAAGATAATTTGGTCTATCCATAATATTTATGATTTAGATGTCTCTCAAGAACTCACCCATTTTTCACACTTAAATGAAGCTAAAGCAGAGAAAATGTCAAAAAGATATCAAAATCTTTTTGATGAATCAAGTGCAATAGTGAAGGATAGGGAATTATGCTTAATTAAAATCAAAGCATTAGAAGGAGAGGTGGAGGAATTGAATAAGAAATTAAAAGAGGCCCCCAAGGCTATTCTTCCCCCACCAAAACAAGTTGGAGATGCTCAGACTAAAACAAAAGAGGATATCTCATTAGGGACAAAGCAAGTAGAGAGTGATTAGAACAAAGTGGCTTTGGAAGCCATGTGGAAAATTCTGCAACATAGGATTGATATCCTAAAAGGAAAAGATGATTTTGTGCATAATGCTTACAGTAAGTTACCTGAGCTAGAAATAGAGGTCAATAATCATATTTCAACATTGAACCCTTATTTTGGAGCCTAGTTAGGTAGGACATCACTTTTTGAAAGGCTAGGAGCCTTACAACCACACAAGATAGATCTTCCTGAGATTGTCATTCAAGTGGGAGAAGAGATTGAGAAGATTGGACACACTTTGTCTTTCTTCAAAGGCAAGGCAAATCAGATACAAGCCATAATTAGTATGTTTGGGCCATACTATAATAGATTTATTCCTCCAATAACGGGAGATAATAATAAGATCAAAGAAATATTATATTGGAAAGGTGAATTTGATACCTTACCGCCTATTAAAGAGACATTTATATCAGATAAAGTTACTTTAGATATGGATAGTTTTAATAAGACTTTAGATGAGGCTTTTAAGGAAGAAACAAAATTCCTTATGTTTGTGATAGATGTCAAGCTCATCACAAATGCCAGATCGGATAGACAAAAGGAACAAATAAATAATATCCAAAGCTTTAATTGTCCTTTAGAGGTAGAGGTTGCAGAATGGGATAACATCACCAAGCCCAAGAAGAAAAAGCCTGCAGCCATTGACCTAGACATATTGGATGAACAATGAAGAGGCACCTGGCACCTGATCTATGAGAATAGGGAGGATAATCATTTAAAAATACTAGTGTAAGTTAGCCTGTATTGGCGGTCACTAGGTCTCACAATAACTACAAGAGATTATCCAGAATATCTACAGACAAAGGTGCCATCTATCAATGATTTGGAAATCAGATTTGATCTTTTCCTTATTTTTTCCTTCCACCACTTGAAGGCCTAATTGTATTTTTGTCTTTTAGTTCCTTTAGGGTTAGATATAGCCATCCGAATCTTGTTGCATCCTTAATCTTTAAGGATTCCAAGATGGCTAGTACTCTATAAATAGAAAGATGTATCAATTTTGTAAGGATGATGAAATATACATCTGTGAGGCAGACTTCTTATTTTGTCTGAGTTTTTAATCTTTTGGTCTTTTGAATGTATTGAAGCAACAACATATTAATAAAATCTAGAGGAGTTTCTTGTTCTATATCATTGTTGTTTTATTATATTTCTATTTATGCTCTTATATGTTTAGTTTGTAAGGCATCTTAAACATACCAGTTATATGGTAATTGTGCAATCACTTGTAAGTTTCTTTCAAGGAGGGAGTAATTCTTATTAGTGGTTCCAGAGGGTTAAACATTAGTATAAGAATTTGATATAGGGGTGTGGGAATGAAAAGGTAGTTTGTAAGGAACTCTATCTAAACTACTTGTGTATTTCCATTAATTAGTTTGCTATGGATTTATATCTCACTTGACTCTTTGCCCAATATTAAGGTACTGGTCTAGGGTTTGACAAATTGTTATTCATCATCAACATTAAAACAAAAAAAATCATTTATTTTCATGTTCTAAAGAATATATATGCTTAAGTAGTTGTATCAGAGAATACAATTCAATTTTTTGATTCCTTAGAGAGAGAATCATCTAGGTTAGCCTTCCTGAGTCAAATAACTCTAAAATGAAGAAGGATGAGAATCCTTATATCACTGATGTTTGTCATTGTTATGTTTATGGTATGGCTTATTAAGCTCTGTATTAGATTGATTACAGTTATCTGCAAGATTTTCTATTAGTTAATACAGTAAAAAGCAATAGACAAACCAGTGTGAACTCATATCCACTATCAAAGCTTACTGAAAATAGTAACCTATTAAACATACACCCATATTAGTGTGTGGAGATAGAAGAAGAAGGAGGATTAATTCTCATCAATTAGACTTTGTCTTGAAAGAATCAGGAGTTGGGAGTTATATAGTTGGTTAGTTATTAATCTATTTTGATTCTGTAAGGAAAAACTCTAACAAATTGGTGACTCTACTGGAGATAAATTTTATTGAACTATTCAGAATATCTCTAGTAATTTAAGAGTTATATTAAGTTCAAGGTCACTTTGTAGTATTCATATTAGGTTATGTTGTATTTTCCCAACTTGTTTTGGGTGGTGACTCAAAGAAACCTCTGCAATCAGTGCTAAGAAATATTCAATATTTATACACATTTTCTCAATATGAATACGAGATCTAGAACTAGAGAGCATCATGAAGTTGATTTGGAAAGTGGAATTCCAACTACTTCTATGACTAAGTTTTCTTGGAGAGAGAAGAAGAACAAGGATAATATAGAAAATCAATCTCCAAGAAGAGAATAGAAGAATACTAGGATAAAAGACTCAACCCAGTCTAGTCATGAGGGAAATACACCAGAATATGAAGAAGCTCCCGACTTAGGATTGGAAACATATGAAAATAGTAGTACTTCTAGTGAAAGAGAAGGGACTAATACTACCAGTTCAGATTCTGAGGTTCCTTCTAATGAACTTGTTGAAGAAGAAATAATTTTGATGAGGCAGTTGGCCATTATTTAGCAAAGGAAAAAAGAGAACGATCTAAAAAAGAAAAAAAAAGATCAGAAATATGATGATAGATTGAGAAGATGATCATTAAGACATCAAGCAACAAAGAATGCTAAAAGGTCTAATAGAGATCAAGAAAAACCTGTCACTCACCAAAACATTGCCTCTCAAAAATCTAATGATAAAGGAAAGAAGAAGGTGATAGGAAGTGATACAGATGAACCCAAAACTCACAAATTTCTAATAGAAAAATGTCTAAATTGGACATTGACCTTGAAAATTTCAAAAGGGAGAAATAAATTATGACCAAAATGCTAGATAAAGTAGAAGCAGAGGCTACCATTTTAGAGATGAATAAGAAGATTGATTTCCTGCAATCTTCTGGACGTTCCCATACTAGAGCTGAAAGTTCTACAACATAAAAAGATAAAGCTTATACCTTCCAATATGATGATAGATTTAAAATGAAGCTACTTCATGCAGAAAGGTACAAGCAATTTTATTTCATTGGTATTCCCGGTTATCCTAATATAGTACCAGATGACATTGGGGATAAACTCTAATTTTTTTTAGGAAATTGTATAGTCAAAAAATGGAAGCACTTCCATTGGAGACTAGTTTATCCTTCTGAGTAAATGGTTTTGGGGTCATGTCAAGTGCCTTGAATGGGTTCCTGATTTAGACCTAGCTTTCCCCCTATTCTGCCCCAATTCTCCACCTTTCTCTAGCATATTTCTAGAATTATGGACTGCAAATCTAAGATCTTTGAGCTCAGGGTCAAGGTCAACCTTTTGGGTCTATGTCAACTTCAACCATGACCTAGGTAAAGGTTGAGTTCAACCCTAACCTAGGTCAAGGTTGGCCTTGACCTTGACCCAAGGTCCAGATTTTAGGGTCCCATAGTTTCTGGATGTCGATCTTTGAAAAAGGTTAATTCCCGCTTCCGGGTCAGCTGTTTCAGGTTCCAAAGTGATGATTCCTAAATTAAATTTAACATAGGCCCTCTCCTAGGGGTAAAGGATTTAATGTGAATTTATTTCTCTTATTTTGGCCTCCTTAGAAGACTGTGCCCTAATTTCATATAAAAGGGATCCTTTCTCTTCTCATTTTCTCTAAGTCCTCTATTGAAGCCTAAGCATCATCAAGCAATTGAGAAGCATTATCAAGTGAAGTTCAAGCAAGAAATCAAGAAATATTTGAAGCAAGGATTCATACATCATTAAGCATTCAATCTTTCATCAAAGAGATCCATGGGAGGCCATTGAAGGATTCAAGCTACATAGGTGCCCTTTTGGTGATCTCTCCATCCTTATTCTTCCAAGCCTCTTCATACTCAAGAACCCATTCAATGTTTGGTGTTGGAGATCTACAAGAAACTGATTGAAGACATCCTACATTCTAAATTATAGATCCATTGGTGCATACATACTTGTGGATTCAAGAATTCAAATCCTCCACAAGGACTTTTACAAGCAAGGTGAATTTATGCATTTACTTCTGCAATTTCAATTATATATTTGAGGTTAATTCCAAAATCGGGGTGTGAACAAGGCAAAACCCTCCCCCCCAACAAAAAAATCTCTTTTTCTTGCAAGTATAGGTTCAGGATTGAAGATTTGAACTCAGATCTGGATACCCTTTTCAACGAACTATTGGGATCTGTGAATAGATTTTCTGTCAGACCCGTGTAGGTCAGGGTTGAGATTATTGGGTTAGGGGTGAGATTAGTGGGTCAAGGTCAAACTTTATCTTAAGATGGTGTTGGATCAAAAAAATATTTCTGGGTTTTGTCCGTCTCTATGTTTCGATTCTGGATCATACTTCACATTTTCCAAAAATAGAGTACAAACCTCAGAAAATAGCATTCTTTGATTTGCAATTATTTAAGGTTGGTACTTCTTCTCATCCTTTTTCAATTACTATTACATATCATATCTACTTAATCATAAAACATAATTTAAGATCTTCTTCCTTTCTCTCATTTTTGAATGGTTGATTCATTTGTGCATTGATCGTACTTTAGGTTTAATCAATTTGGATCTTTCATTTGTGCATTTGGGGATAAAAGAGGAATATCTTATCTTCCTTCCCCCTATAAAATTAATCACATTTCAATACACATTCAAAACTAAAATAAATCAAATGTAAAGGTTAAGGAAATACACCCCTAATAATCCAATAATAAAATTTTCTTCCTTTGCATTTTGGTGAACCCGCGATAGACAACTCTTTCTTTTTGGTGTTAGATTTACATGTTTATGCTAGATATTGCATGTTATTTCAATTACATTTAAAATTCATAAATCAATATCTTGTGTTGGTTCATTTTCATTGCATTGATGTATGAGCTTTACCACTTCTAGTCCTACATATAGTATCCCGATTAGAAGAAGCCGTAGACTTATGGGTTCCTTTGATCCTGAGTCTTCCTCTCCTTTCCTTATGATCCCACATGATAATTTGATAACTCATGATTCCAATCCTTCTATGGAGCATAAATCTTCTCACTCATCTCATGATGAGGATGATGCCTTAAGAGTTCCTCCTGAACAAGTGCAAAAAATCTCAACCAAACTTGATAAAATGGGAAATTGGCTTATCCAAGAAAACCATAATCAAGATTCCATCCAAGCTATAGAGGATCTTAATAAAGTCCTCTGTGATAATGATCAAGGTGTTAACTTATTGCGTGGTCTTACTCATCTTTTGCATTCAAATGTTAAACCTTTAGCTCAAGAGGCTCAAGGGTTAGGATATACACCTCCTATCACTAGTCAAGGACCTTCTTCTACTCCTAGCATTGCTACTTATACTCCTCCTTTGATGACTACATCTATCCCAATTGAATCTATTCCTGTGAGTGCTCCTCCAATATATTTACCTACCTCACAACCTTCATATCATAATGTACATTTTACTTATTCTTATCCCCTTCCAACTATGGTTCCTAATGTTCCACTGGTTGTGTCTTTTATTCCTTCTACTTCCTACACTTTCCCTAGTGTTCCTAACATTTCTACGCCACCTATTTCCTCTAATGATTCCACAATTATTAGTTTGGATCAAACTATGTCATCTTTACAATAACAACTTGCATACTTAACCCAATCCAAGTTTAGCATTCCTACATGTGACATGGGTAGTCCTTTATCCTTAGACATCATTCGTGCTATTGTCCCTCAACAAGCGAATATGCCTCACCTTGAGAATTACAATGGTAAAGGTGATCCTGTCACTCATGTTAAAACATTTCAAATCCTTTGTAGTGATTATGCTCATGACCATAGGATTTTAGCTAAATTGTTTGCTAGAACTTTTCATGATAAGGCTTTGCAATGGTATTGTTCTTTATCTCCTTATTAAATTTATTCTTTTCCTAAACTTTCTAATAGCTTTATCCAACAATTTGAAAATAACATTGGTCCACAAGTTTCTTTAACGGATTTAATGCATTGTAAACAAAACATTAAGGAAATGTTGACTGATTTCATTGGTAGATTTAAGCATTTGTATGCTCATATTTCTTATCCTGTTCCTGATATTGATATTCAACACATGTTTATTTCAAATTTACAAAAGGATATTAGAGATAAGATTTTGCTTACTGAATTTACCTCTTTTCAACAACTTTGTGCAACACTTCACCATTATCAGCTACAAGTGAGTCAATTTGAGAGCAACACTCCAATGGCTCATGTTCCCATTGATAAGAGTGACAATGCTCCTAATCGTAATAAGTTTCAAAAATCTAACAACTATGTCAAGATTAATAAATAGACAAATGCAGTTGCTGATCAAGTTGATGTTACATCCAATAATGCCACTTCTACATCCACTTCTTTCCATATGAATCATACGTTTACTCCTCTCTCTGAAACTTTACATTCTATAATGAGTAGGTTTTTAAGTGCTAATATGATTACCTTTCCTCCTATTTGACCTCTTCTCCCTACCACAATAGCATCCAAATCCTTTGATTCTAAAATTTTTTGTCAATACCATTGCGAGAATGGCCATGATACTGAAAAATGTTATTCTCTAAAGCATAAAATTCAAGACTTAATTGATTCTAAAGCTCTGTCTATTGATAATTTTGAGGGTAGTGGGAATAAATCTGTTTCTCCTCCTAATCATAACCTTCAAATCTATACAAATTCTTTACCTACACATGATACTAATACCATAGCTCAACCATCTTCTGTGGATATTGTTTATGATTCAAAGATGGATGATCTTAATCACATTTTTAATCATGTGGAGAGTGTTGTTTCATCTCAACCTACTGTTCATGATCCTTCACCTCTATTTCAACTTCCTATTCCACCTAAAACTCAAAAACAAACTAAGGATAAGCAACTGAGGGAACTTTTAATCACCTTTGATGATTCTAAAATGATTAAGGCTCCCGATGGTCCCCTTTATATCTATGTTAGGATTGCTAAGATACCTACTCATGGTTGTCTTGTTGATCCCACATCTTTAATAAATGTCATTACTAAGGAAAATATTTTTATGAAAAACTTACAACGTGATTGCTATGATCCATCTGATGCATGGATCTAAACTTGTAATGGTTTTCTTTATCCTGCACTTGGTTCTATCAAATTATTGGTGAAACTTTGTTGTAAAGTTATAGATACTACCTTCATTGTTATTCCTACTTCTGATAAATTTCAAATCAAATTTGGTTTACCATTGATAACTGCTATGTATGCTATCTCTTCTCCTATTCATAAATGTCTTAAGTTCATTCATAATGGAGAAGTCAAAATGATTAATCATAGTTTGTATCAACCTTTTATGCCTAGAGATTGTGCTACTCTTGATTTCTTCTGGCCTTCATTACCTAACTCATGCCCTCCTCACCCTGATCATCTTTTTCTCTCATATCAAGATTATAAACATCATAAAATTGCTGAGCTAAGCATGCCTTAGATAGATCTCAACCATGGTATTTTTCCTACTCCTTCCATACCTTCTTTAGCCATTACTTCTAATTATAATAATCAAACTTCTACTGTTTCATTACAACCCATTGAGAATCCTCCTATAGAACCTGTGAAGGAATCTGTGGTCATTCCTCCTAGTTCTCAACATCTGTTAAGCAAATCAAAATGCAAAAAATCTGCTAATTAATGTCATAAGAAGCATAGAGATAATTCTAGGGCCCGTGCATCTCTTCTTTGAAACTCTTTACCTTCTTTTGACCAAGCTATGCTTGATGTGTCAAAAGAAGTCAATATTCATAATTATGTTAAGATGAATGATTGTGATGATCCTATTCACATCTTAGATCCCATTTCAATTAATCTTGATGAGGAAGATACTTTAGATGATCCTATTAATCTTAGTGATGAATATGAGACCATTGACCTTGACACTGACTTACCTCATATGCTTTCAACTCAATTGACAATTACACCTAGTATCGAGCAACATGATTCTCAAGAGGATCCTTGTTTGGAATTGGCTATCATTCCTATTGTATTGGATATAGTCCCTCTTGCGAGTTTCCCACCTACCCTAATTGATATAAACCAAGATAGGGAGGGTAGGCAATGCGCCTGATTGGTCTATCCTTCATGGTAGCCCTTTTTTTGTTTGCATGTTGTATTGTGCTTCTCCTGTAATGTGTTTGCTAAATGTTTGTTAGAGTCTTTTATATGACCCTTGTTACTTTGTTGGTGCAAGGTGATAAAAATTTCAAACCTATTGTACAATTCCTCTATATGTATCTTTATTCTTCTATATGTTGTTTCTATGTTATGTTGTACTTGTGCTATTATTTGTAAAATTTTCCCTTGTATAATCTACTTGGATCTACGACATGGTAGCACTGATTTTTTTGGGTCTCTAGGTTGTGGTCCAAAATGATTCTTCTTCGTAACTCTTAAGTTTCTTTCCTCTATTGCGATTGTAGTTCTACTTTCTTTTGGGAATGATGTCAATTCATTTACAATAATATCATATTTATATGTACATGTTATCTTATGATCATACTAACCCCACAGTAGGTAGATCCCTTCTATGCTCTTTTGTATGTTCATGTTTTATTTCCCTTGATTTATGTTCATTTGGGGACATCTCGTAGTGGAAACGTAATCTGTAGAGTTGTTTATGTTTCTGTTAAAACCATTGCTCTTGTTAAAGTGTTAGCAATGAATTTAACATGGGGGAATATGCTCTACTCACTTTTTTCACACACACACACACATGTTCAAAATATTTTTAAGCACTTAAAACTTTTTCCCTTTATGGATTAAAAACTAATCTTTAAAGCATGGACATTTTACTTTTTAAGATCTCTTGATCCCTCCAGTTAAATTTACATGGATCTCTTGATCCCTCCAGTTTTTTAAATGTTTTTATCCCTTAAGGTCAGAAAGTGTCCTTAAGAATGGATCTCCCTGATGTGTTGACTAGTGAGTAGCCACATTCACTAGGTGGTTCAACTCCATCTTTCCAGTTACGTTGTTTACTTGTGTGGTTCACAGTGGGACATACGTTCTCATTGGGCAAGATAATCACACCCTCTCTTTCTTTCCTTAACTAGTGATGTCTCTCTTATTGTGATCTTAGGGTTGATAAATACTTAAGTCCCTTGGGGGCTTGAGTTTTTCTTTGTCCTTTTTTGATTACAATAAGATTGTCTGTTCTTTATGATCTCCTTTACCAAGAGTTTGTGTTGAGTCCATACTCTTGCTAAAGTGGAGGCTAAATGTATAGCTAGAAAATGGAAGCACTTCCATTGGACACTAGTTTATCCTTCTGACTAAGTGGTTTTTGGGTCATGTCAAGTGCCTTGAATGGGTTCCTGATTTAGACCTGGCTTTCCCCCTGTTCTGCCCCAATTCTCCACCTTTCTCTAGCCAATTTCTGGCATTCTGGATTGTAAATCTGAGATCTTTGACCTCAAGGTCAAGGTTGAACTTTTGGGTCTATGTAAAACTGAACCCTGACCTAGGTCAAGGTCAACCTCACCCTTGACCTAGGTCAAGGTTGACCTTGACCTTGACCTAGGTTCTAGATTTCAGGGTCCCACAGTTTCTGGATGTCGGTCTTTGAAAAAGGTTAATTCCCGCTTTTGGGTCGGCTATTTCAGGTTCCAAAGTGATGAATCCTAAATTATATTTAACATAGGTCCTCTCCTAGGGGTAAAGGATTTAATGGTAATTTAATTCTCCTATGTAGGCCTCCTTAGAAGATTGTGCCCTAATTTCATATAAAAGGGAGCCTTTCTCCTCTCATTTTCTCTAAGTCCTCTATTGAAGCCTAAGCATCATCAAGAAATTAAGAAGCATTATAAAGTGAATTTAAAGCAAGAAATCAAGAAATATTTGAAGCAAGGATTCATCCATCATCAAGCATTCAAGAATTCATCAAAGAGATCCATGGGAGGCCATTGAAGGATTCAAGCTACATAGGTGCCCTTTTGGTGATCTCTCCATCCATCTTCTTCCAAGCCTCTTCATACTCAAGAACCCATTCAAGATTTGGTGTTGGAGATCTATAATAAATTGATTGAACACATCCTACATTCTAAATTCTAGATCCACTAGTGCATACATACTTGTGGATACAAGGATTCAAATCCTCCACAAGGAATTTTACAAGCAAGGTGAATTTATGCATTTACTTTGTTTACTTCTACAATTTCAATTATATATTTGAGGTTAATTCCAAAATTGGGGTTTGACCAAGGAAAACCCCTCCTCCCAACAAACAAATCTTTTTTTTTTGTAGGTACAGGTTCAGTATTGAAGATTTGAACTCAGATTTGGATACCCTTTTTCAATGAACTATTGGGATCCGCAAACAGATTTTTTGTCAAACCTGTGCAGGTCAGGGTCGAGATTATTGCTTCAGGGGTGAGATTAGTGGTTCAAGGTCAACCTTTTTCTTAATATGGTGTTAGATCGGAAAAATATTTTTGGGTTTTGTCCATCTCTGCATTCCGGTTTTGGATCCTACTTTAGATTTTCCAGAAATAGAGTACAAACCTCAGAAAACAACATTCTTTGATATGTAATTCTTTAAGGTTGGCACTTCTTCTCATCCCTTTTCAATTACTGTTATATATCATATCTACTTAATCATAAAACAAAATTTAAGAACTTCTTCCTTTCTCTCATTTCCGAATGGTTGATTCATTTTTGCATTGATCCTACTTTAGGGTTAATAAATTTGGATCTTTCATTTGTGCATTTGGGGATAAAAGAGGAATATCTTATCTTCCTTCCCCCTATATGCTTAATCACATTTCAATACACATTCAAAACAAAACTAAATTAAATGTAAAGGTTAAGGAAATACACCCCTAATAATCCAATAACAAAATTTTCTTCATTTACAGAAATAATGTTATTTCTTGTGAGGTACACTTAAGAAAATTTATTGATATCATAGATGACCTTAACATTAATCATGATGATATCTTGATAAAATTTTTTGTTCAATCCTTAGTTGAAGATGTTAGGGAATGGTTTAGAGGGCTATCTCAAGGTTCTGTAGGATCTATCTATGAATTAATAGATTTATTTAAAGATGATTATGGTGATAAAAGAAATGAGGGATTCTTGTTAAATGAATTTAATAATATAAAGAAAAACTTCAATGAAGAAGCTACTAAATTCAATACAAGGTTCCAAAGAGCTATGCATAAGCTTTTCTAGAAGATGAAACTTGATGAAAAGGTATGCGTTGCTACATATTTAAATTCTTTTGATTCTAAAATGGGATATTCTCTTTGAGAAAAGAACACAAGAAGCCTCACTGAAGCTTATAAAATAGCGGTTAACATAGAAATGAATAGAAGAATATCAAGAAAATTGGGTAGAAGGGATGATGGGTGGTTTAGTAGGAGCAATAAAAAATAACCAGAATACAAAGATTACAAGGCTCTGCAGAATAATAGGCCATCCTATAATAAGTATAATCCCCAAAATAGGATGCAAAATCACCGATATGGTACCCAATTCAAAGATGGTAAACCTATTATCACACCAAGAAAGGATAAGCCTGATAATAGAACTCCTAATCCTTTGCATAAAAATTCTGTTAAAATGTGCAATGATGCTTACTGGTGTGAAGCTTGTCAAGCCCCACATAACCCTTATTTTTGTTTTGTTACTATAGACATAAATGAAAATGAGGAACAAGGAGATGCAGAAGGCGAGTTGTGTGATCATAATGCATGGTTGTGCTATGAATAATTCTTATTCATATCCCAACATAGGTTCTGATAATGAAGTGGAAAACCATGATATGTATGGTTCACAAGGTAGAATAGAAGTATATCATCAACAAGTTTTGTCTGATAATGAAGAAGAAAAATGTTGATGATATAATAAGTTATGCTCAAAACAACCAGGAATCTACAATTGTGAGAAAACCTTTTGATGAAGAAAAAATAAGAATTACTACTGATTTTCTTACTAAAGCAAGAAGTAACTATAACTTAAGGAATAGAGTAGTTGGTGATGCAAGTAGCCAACCAACTGGCATCTTTGTTAAAGAAAATAAAATAGATGCCAAGTAGCCAAAAAAGAGGGAAGGACCTACTAAGAATAAAAATAAGCCAAAGGTCAAAATTGTAAGCATATCATATGGTTCAAATCTTGTACATAAGGAAAAGGCCAAAGTATCAGAAACAAGTTCTTCCCCTCCTAGAGTAGAAAATAAAAAATCAAAGAAGGAAGAATCAACTCTGAACATTCAAGTTGAGGATGATAATATTATTATTGAGAAACAAAATCCTATGATGTAAAATACACCCCTGTTGATATGGGCCAGTGTTTGTCACAAATGACTATTAAGGTTCCTCTTTTAGAAATGATGAGAATTAAGGAACATAAGGACAAAGTCCTTGCAGTACTAAATAGTGTTTCTTCAATAAAATTCCAAGAAACAAAATATGTTGAAAAGGGTAGAAACATACATAACAAGTCTAATAGTAAGGGAAAAGAGCTTGAAGGAATGATTTCAGAAATCCCTCAAATATATTTGAATACAAACACTTCCTCAGGAGCTGCTGATCCATTTTTCTTAACTCTGGTCATTAATGGTAAGATGCTAAAAATTTGTATGATAGATTCTGGAGCATCTAACACTATTATGCCTACAGAGATAATGAGGTCAATGGGACTACAAGTTGATAATCCAAATGGAAGATGTTAGGTAATGGACTCTAGAGAAATCCCTGTTGTTGGTACTATTAAGGCTTTACGTTATAGGTTAGCAGTATGTCTTGACAAAGTATTAACAATGAGTGTATTAGTTGTTGGTATTCCACTTCACTATGACATATTGCTATCAATACAATGGAGTGCTTCAATGGGTCAAAGTATTCAATGTGATTTATCTTTTTCTACTTTCAACATTGATGGAAGTAATTTCAAGGTTGTTGGATGATATCAGTTTTGGTTACTGATCATGCTGTTGATATTCATGATTTGTCACTGATGTCAACATATATTTCTATGGAGAAGACATACTGGCTACTTAATTGGAAGGCATGTACAGACACTGTACAGATGATTCAGAAAGATAAAAGTTGGATTTATGTAGAAGGATGTGTGCTAAGCTTATTCCTAAGGTCTCTTGGCTCTATCTTGTATACTATGGATGTTATAGTTGATTTAGTGAAGACTAGTTTTCTGGACTGTAACTGTGATTCTGGATAGAGCAGTTCTCTGTGTTTCAGGTATATCTTTTTGGCAAAGATATTTTAGAACATGTGAGCTTACTGGTATATAGTTGACATATGGTAGAGTAATGAGTTGAGTTTTATTGTTGTTTGGATACTAATGACTTTAGCTATGGCATGTATTATGGAGAAGACCTATTTCCTAGCTGACTTCATACATGTAGCATGTGAAATTAATTGTGAGCATGAATTACGAAACCAAAAGTATATGTAATGGATTCTAAATGATGTATACTTGTTATAGATACCATGTGTATCTTAGGAAGGGGTTATGTAATTATTTGTATGAAGGAAATCCTTAATTGGCCGACCTAATTAGTTATGTATTAGGAAAGCTTAACTGGATGACCTAATGAATTATTGTAAGAGGGTATATATGAATGATATTTTCTTTTGGAGAAGATGTGAAAGAGAAGAAAAAGACAAAGATGTGTGGAAGCTGCAAAGCTTTTTGACTGCTGGATATAGAGTAGAGTTGATACTTAATTAGAACTAACCAAGCAAAGACAATTGCTATCAGACAGTTCACTGGAATGTGTATTTTCTTTATACACTTGATTCAGATTGTAAATCTTTGAGGGTGGCTTTAACCTTCTTTGGGAAGTGTTCCTTGGTAGTGAGCCTACTATTTTCTTTGACTCCTAATAGGGTCTATCTTGTAACAGGGACTATGTACTGTAATTTTGTAACAATCTCCTAATAGGGCTAATATCTTTTAACAGGGATACTATACTTTTAGTACATTATTTGTGGGTGTTAATTCCCACAGAGGTTTTACCTTTAACAAGGTTTCCTCGACAATAAATATTGTGTTATAGTGTTTTTATTTATTGTGTTATCATTTACATTTGAAGATTTGGTTTATAAAGTTTCAAGTTTAATAATCTATATTACAACTGATTTATCCCCCTCTTAGTTGTCTTGTGGACTTTTATTCCTAACAATTGTTATTAGAGATATTGGTCCTCAGAAAGAAAGTTTAAAAACTTGAGGTGATCCTAAAGATGACTTACTATAAGAAGGATAGTCCAAAGTTTGATCCTAAAAACTTTGACAGTTGGCAGAAAAAGATGAGAACACATTTGCTATGTTTGGGAATTGATTACTCGATGATAAAAAAGAAGAAATAAAAGGTAGCTACTAAGGATGAATTAGAGAAAGCCACTACAGATGAAAGAAGATATTTTCATGAAATATGGTTGCAAGGGAATCCTTAATCAGTGCACTATCAGAAGGAGAATTTACTAAAGTAAAGGACTTGGACTCTACACATGAAATCTGGACAAGACTGGAAGAACTATATGTTGGAGACAAGTTTACAAAGCAAGAAAAGTTACAGAACTGGAAGACAAAGATGGAATCACTGAAGATGAGAGAAGATGATAACATCAAAGCATATGCACAGAGAATTACTAAAGTGGTTATTGGTATTAGGAACTCTGGAGGAACTTACAGTGAGGAAGAAGTGATTGCAAAGATACTCAGATCTTTGACACCTTCATATAGAACCAAGGTTCAGGCTATAGAGGAGATCATACCTTTGACACCAAACTTCACCAGAGAGATGTTGATTGGAAAGCTAACTACATTTGAAGCCATATAATTGGGAGACACTTTACCTAAGATTGAGTCAGCCTTAAAAGCAACCATGCACAAAAGCAAAAGAATCCTACCTGGAAATGAAAGCACAAGAAGTAGTGACCTAAGAGAAGAACTTGGAGCCTATGTTGATGAATGGGAAAAAATATAGGAATAAGAAAGGAAGCTAGATGAAGTCATGGCACTAATTGCTAGAAGAGAAAAGAGAGGTAAGGGTAAGTTTAAAGGAAAATTACCTTTGAAATGTTTTTCATGTAACAAGATCAGTCATTTTGCATCTAGATGTCCTACAAGAATTCCAAAGCACAAACCTAAGTTTTTCAAATCTAAGTTCTCAAAGGACAAAGAATGTTATTATGAAAGTGAGGGTATATCTGATAATGAGGATGGTGACTATAATGAAATTGGATTTATTGCTATTAAGGATGATGAACCTATACATGAAGAAAAAGCCTTAGTATCCCGAGTTGAAAAGAAATTTGAATGGGTGATAGATAGTGGTTGTTCACATCATATGACTGGAGATAAAAACAAGTTTGTGAGTTTGAAAAGACATGATGGTGGTGTTGTTAGATTTTGTGGCAATACTCCTAAACTTATTATTGGAATTGGATCTATTTCTTTGGATGGAAAGACTAACATTGACAAGGTATTACTTGTTGATGGACTTAAGCATAATTTTTTGAGTGTTGGAAAACTATTGGACAAGGGTTATCAACTAAAATTCATCAATGGAAAATGTTCTATCAAGAGTAAAACATGAGACTTGATAGCATCTGGTACTAAATCCAAAGGTAATGTATTTGAACTGAACACATCTGAAGCTTCTTGTTTTATTGCAAAGGTTGATGACAGTTGGCTGTGGCACATAAGATTTTGTCATGTTAATTTTGATAACATTGTGAAGGAAAGTATGAAAAAAGCAGTAAGAGATCTACATAGAATTGTAAAGCCATCTAACACTATGTGTAGAGAATGTGTTATGGGAAACAGACTAGAAGCACTTTCAAGAGAAAATCTTATTTGGCAAAAGGGAAGTTGGATCTGGTGCATACAGATCTGTGTGTTCCTACAAGAACAAGATCATACTATGGTGAAAGGTATTTTATAATTTTTGTTGATGAGTTTTCTATAATGATCTGGGTAACATATTTGAGAGAGAAATCTGAAGCATTTGACAAGTTCAATTTATTCAAGGTAAAAGTTGAGAATGAATCTAGTTTAAAGATGAAGTGTTTGAGATCAGACAAAGGAGGAGAGTTTACATCAGAGCTATTTAATACATACTGTGAAGAAAATGGAATACATTGACAGACTTCAGCCCCTAGAACTCCAAAAAATAATGGGATAGTAGAGCGAAGAAATAGAACCATATTAGATGCTGCAAGGACTATGTTGCTGGAATTAAATGTGTCACATGTTCATTGGAGAGAAGTATTTGGAACTTCTATGTACACATTGGATAAAATTCAGATCTAAGAAGGTACAAGTAAAACTCCCTATGCATTATGGTTTTATCATACACCTACTATGAAATATATCAGAATATTTGGTAGTAAATGTTATATCAAGAGAGATAATGAGATAGGCAAGTTTGATGCTAGAAGTGATGAAGGAACCTTTCTTGGTTATTACACTAAGAGTAAAGCATATAAATGTTTCAATCTGAGATTAAGGAAATTGATTGAAAGTGCCAATGTGAGGATAGATGAAAAGTTTCAAATACAGGAAAGAATATATGATTGTGGTCAGATAACAAAAACAAAAGAGGTTGTTGCTGAACCTGAAGAATCCTTGATGATTGACGATGAGATTGAAGTTGAATAGACTAAAGCTACTGAGACATTGAATACACCAAGGTATGTTAAGAAGAATCATCTTGAAGATCAAATTATTGGTGATGCAAGAAAAAGCATGATGACTAGATCTAGAGTTAGAGATGAGATCTATTTGATTTCTCAAGTTGAACCAAAGAATACTGATGAAGAATAGAGAGATGAATCTTGGACTAAAGCCATGGAAGAAGAATTAGAACAAATAAAGAAAAACAACACTTGGGAATTGGTTTCAAGAACTAAGAACAAAAATGTGATTGGCACTAAATGGGTTTTCAGAAACAAGATGGATGAGGAAGGCACAGTAGTAAGAAACAAGGCTAGACTAGTATGTAAAGGCTACTCACAACAAGAAGACATAGACTATGAAGAAACATTTGCACTTGTTGCTAGAGTGGAAGCTGTGAGACTATTCCTTACTTATGCTACACATAAAGACTTTAAAGTGTATCAGATGGATGTGAAGTCAACATTCTTGAATGGTGATCTAGAAGAAGAAGTGTACATTGAGAAACCTGATGGTTTTCCTTTGACAAATGATGAAAACATGGTTTGCAGACTAAAGAAGGCACTATATGGACTAAAACAAGCACCAAGGGCATGGTATGCAAGACTAGATAAACATCTACTTCGTCTTGGTTTTAGAAAAGGTAATGCAGATAGTAATTTGTATTTAAGAACTGATGAAGATGAAATCTTAATTATAGAAGTTTTTGTTGATGATATCATTTTTGGAGGCAATGATAAAATGAGTAAGAAGTTTGCTAAAGAAATGGAGAATGAGTTTGAAATGTCAATGATTGGTGAGATGAAATTTTTTCTTGGTTTGCAAATTAATCAAAGTAAGAATGGAATTTTTATATCTCAGACCAAGTATCTTAAGGAAATTTTGAAGAAATTTGGGATGGAAGATTGTAAACCTGTTGGAATACCCATGGTAACAGGAAACAAACTGACTAAAAGTGATGAGACTTAAAGTGTTTTTCAAATTAAGTATAGATCAATGATTGGAGGTCTAAAATATCTAACACACACTAGACCATATATTACCACTGCAGTTGGAATTGTGGCTAGATATCAGGCAGATTCTAAAGAGACACATTTTGCTACTGTAAAAAGAATTTTCAGATATTTAAAAGGGACAGTAGAATATGGATTATGGTATGAAAAATATGATGATTTTACATTACAGGATTTTACTGATGCTGATTGGGAAAATAATGTGGATGATAGGAAGAGTACAAGTGGTGGTGCATTTTTCCTTGGGAAAAGGCTGGTTTCTTGGTTGAGAAAGAAGCAAAAATGTATTGCTCAATCTACTGCTGAGTCAGAGTATGTTGCTACTGCAATAAACTATACACAAGTCATTTGGATGAAACAAATGCTGAAGGATATTGGAATAATTTTCAAAGAACTAGTGATTATCCATTGTGATAACACCAACACAGTGAATATGTCAAAGAATCCTGTAATGCATTCAAAAACTAAACATATTTATATAAGGTATCATTTCTTGAGGGAGAAGGTAGAAAATAAAGAGATTAAACCGGAGTATATTAGCACCAAGGAACATATAGCATATATATTTACTAAACCTTTGCCAAAAGATGCTTTTGAATATCTCAAAGGCATGCTTGGGGTGATGGCTGCTCCCAGTGAAGACTAAAATGATGTAGATGTGCATTAGTCCAGTGGATCTCAGAGCTATATCATTATCTGGACTTGATGTATGGATCTACTCATTAGGGGGAGTGATCACAGGAGAATACTATGGAGTACATTTGGGTGATCTTGCACCTGGCTGATTAGACATTAAGATTAAAAAAAAAAAAGGAGACTAAAAAAGACTACAGATGAGTTATGGCACCCTTTTCCATTGCTGCCGAAGGGGGAATAAATCTATGTGAAAATCCCTACTGTTTTGGGGAGATTTATGTTGAGGATATTGAGAAGATTGTATTGAGAGAGAGTACTTTTGGGTTGATGCATACAAATTTTCCTATATGTCACCATCAATGACAAAGGGGGAGATTGTTGGATGATATTAGTTTTGGTTACTGATCATGCTATTGATATTCATGTATTATCACTGATGTCAACATATATTTCTATGGAGAAGATAGACTAGCTACTTAACTGGAAGATGTGTACGAACACTATACAGATGATTCAGAATGATCAAATTTAGATTTATGTAGAAGGATGTGTGATGACCTTATTCCTAAGGTCGCTTGGCTCTATGTTTCATACCGTGTATGTTATAGTTGATTTGGTGAAGACTAGTTTTCTGGACTGTAACTATGATTCTGGACAGAGTAGGTCTCTGTGTTTCGGGTATATCTTTCTGGCAAAGATATTGTAGAACATGTGAGCTTACTAGTATACAACTGACATATGGTAGAGTAATGGGTTGAGTTTTATTGTTGTTTGGATACTGATGACATCAGCTATGGCATGTATTCTAGAGAAGACCTATTTCTTGGCCAACTTTAGACATGTAGCATGTGAAATTAATTGTGAGCATGAATTACAAAACTGGAAGTATATGTGATGGATTCTAAATGATGTATACTTTTTATAGATACCATGTGTATCTTAGCAAGGGGTTATGTAATTATTTGTATGAAGGAAAGCCTTAATTGGCCAACCTAATTAATTATGTATTAGGAAATCTTAACAGGCCGACCTAATGAATTATTTCAAGAGGGCATATATATGAATGATATTTTCTTGTGGAGAAGATGTGAAAGAGAAGAAAATGATAGAGATGTGTGGAAGCTGCGAAGCTTGTTGACTGCTGGATATAGAGTAGAGTTGATACTTCATTGGAACTGACCAATCATAGATAGTTGCTATTAGACAATTCAATAGAATGTGTATTTGCTTTATACACTCGATTCAGATTGTAAATCCTTGAGGGTGGTTTTACCCTTCTTTGGGAAGTGTGCCTTGGCAGTGAGCCTATTATTTTCTTTAACTCCTAACAGGGTCTGTCTCCTAACAGGGATTGTGTACTGTAATTTTGTAACAAGCTCCTAATAGGGCTAATATCTTTTAACAGGGATACTATACTCTTAGTACATTATTTGTGGGTGTTAATTCCCACTGAGGTTTTACCTTTAATAGGGTTTCCTCGACAATAAATATTGTGTTATGGTGGTTTCATTTATTGTGTTATCATTTACATTTGAAGATTTGGTTTATAAATTTTAAAGTTTAATAATCTATATTAAAAATGATTCACCCCCCTCTCAGTTGTCTTGTGGACTATTATTCCTAACAAAGGTGTCCTGGGAAAGTAGGACTCCTCATATGATTGAATTGAATGAAAATACTGACATTAACTATTATGGACGTAGATATGGAAAACTTCAGAGTGGAAAAGATTATTTTACAATGCAAAAGTGCTGATCCATTAATTGAAGAGATGAATACACAACAGGGTGGTTTATGGCACATGTACTTTAATGGAGCTTCTTCCAAAGAGGGATCAAGAGCTAGTGTCCTATTTATTTCTCCATCAGGTACAACATTCAAGTACTCTTTGTTGTTAACATTTCAATGTACAAATAATACTGCTGAATATGAAGCCTTGTTTTTAGGGTTAAATATTGCTTCTAAGCATGGAATCAAATGTCTAAAATTCTATGGTGATTGTGACCTTGTAGTAGCACAAGTTAGATCCAAATATGCTATAAAAAATGATAGATTGAAAATGTACAAACATGCTATTTGGGATCAAATTGAATTTTTTGATGTCTTTAACATTAAATGGATAGAGAGGTCAAAAAAAAATCATGGAAGATTTTCTAGCTAATGTTTCTTTAAAGAATGATGATTTGACCTTGAGTTGGGTATCAATAGTGGAAGTTAAGACTAGACTAGTTGTCCCTGATAATGTTTACAACTGGAAATTTTTTGAGGATGACCAAGATATTCTCTGGTTTATTCAATGTCTTGACCATTATGAAGATCAACATATAGATTGTAATTCTTTAGTTGAAGTGATTAAAGGAAAGGATATTGTTTTCGGGTATGAGGCTATCTAGTTGAGTTCTAATCATATTCCTCAAGGGATGATAGAATTAGAAGCATTTTTCAATAACCAAGATGATCATTTATCAAGAATGAGCAGTGCTGGATTTAGAGGAAGTGAATATAGGATCAGAAACCTCACCTCAAACAATGTATATTGGAAAAAGGTTAGATTCCCATGTTAGATCAAATCTAATAAAATTTTTAAGGAAATATAAGAATGTGTTTTCCTGGTCTTATGAGGATTTGAAATCCTATAGGGAAGACCTTTTTCAACATGAGATCCCATTGAAACTAGATGCTAAGCCATTCAAACACTAGCAGAGTCCAATCAACCCACTAATGGCTCCCAAAATGCAACAAGAGTTGATAAAGTTAAAGGATGTAGGGATTATTCATCCTATAAGACATTCAACGGTCTCTAATTTAGTTCTAGTGAGAAAAAAGAATGGTGATATAAGGCTTTGTGTAGATTCTAGAAACTTGAACATTGCATCTCTAAAAGATAATTACTCTTTTCCTAACATGGAAGCAATGTTGCACAAAGTTACTGGTTGTGATTTATTGTCAATGATAGATGTTTTTTCAGGCTACAACCAGGTATTAGTAAAATAATCTGAGCAATTCATAACTACATTCACTACTCCATGGGGAACATATGTATACATTAGAATGCCTTTTGGTCTTATAAATGCAGGGGAAACATTCCAAAGAGCCATGGATGTTGCATTTAAATAATTTATTGATTTATTCATGGTGATCTATCAAGATGACTTGACAACATATTCAAAGAAAGCATAGGACCATTGTGGACATTTGGAAAATATTTTTAATAAGGCATTGAAATATGGTGTTTCTCTGAATCCTAGAAAATGTCAGTTTGCAGTAACACAAGGAAAGTTGCTGGGACATATAGTAGCAAAAGGAGTAAGAATTGACCCAGAGAGGATAGAAGAAATTAAGAAGGTCACTGCTCCAAATAATATCGAAGGGGTACAATCTTTCTTAGGAAAGATCAATTTTGTAAGAAGATTTATTGCTAACTTTGCAGAGATTGTCAAACCTATAATTAAATTATTGAAAAAAGATGCAAAGATTCAATGGGGTGAAGAAGCACAATAAAATTTTGAAAAAACCAAGAAAGCAATTCAAGAAGCACCTATTTTGAGGTCTCCTAATTACACTAAGCCATTTTCACTATTTTCTTTTGCATCTTTTCATACAATTGCTGCTATAGTACTACAGAAGGATGAAGAGGGTTATGAGCATCCCATTGCAATTTTTAGTGAATCCCTCCAAGTTGCAGAGTTGAATTATGAGATGATGGAGAAAAAATCATATGCCTTGGTTAAAGCTATAAAATAATTTAGACCTTACTTGGTTTTTGAAAAAGTGATTGCATATGTACCTCATGCAAAAATTAAGGATATTCTTACTTAGTCAGAAGTTAATGGTAAACGATGTAAATGGATAAATAGAATTCAAGAATTTAATTTGGAAATATACATTACCAAATTGGAAAGAGGATTAGGCCTAGAAAAGATAATGAATAAGGATAATATGGATTTGGTTCAGATAAACAATACAAAAGTACAGGAATCAACATTGACTAGTATTGAAAGACAATCCTATTATGTTGATATTATGTACTATCTCAAAAATGCCAAGTGCCTTGAGAATATGTCTGATAATCAGAAGAGAAATCTCAGTGCAGGGTCAAAGGTACACATTAGTCCAAGGAGATCTATATTGGAAATATAGAAAAGGTGTACTTTTGTTATTATTAGATTAGGGACAAGCTGAAAAGGTACTAACAGAAATACATGCTGGTGTGTGTGGTGGACATTTCTTTGTCAAAACTATTGCTCACAAGATTTTAAGGGCTGAGTATTACTGCCCTTGTTTATTCAAAGACGCCCATTGCTTTGTCAGAAAGCGTGAACCTTGCCAAATCTTTTCAAACAAGATGAAATTTTCAGGTGCTCTATTGCCGAATCCTGTAGTTGTTGAGGCACCTTTTGCCATGTGGAGGATTGAATTCATTGGGGAATTCTCAGAAAAATCTAGTGGTGGACATAGTTGGATACTAGTTTCTATAGATCATTTCAAAAAATGGATTGAGGCTATTCCCACAAAAAAGGCAACTAGTAAGGTGGTTATTGATTTTTTGATGGAGAATATTATGACCAGATTTTGTGTCCCTATAAAATTGATAGCAGATAATGCTATGTGTTTCAGGTAAGAGGAAATTAAGAATTTTTTTGATGAATATGGAATTATGATATCATACTCTTCCCCATAAGATCCCCAATCCAATGGGCAATTTGAATCCAGTAACAAGAGTATATTGAAAATTCTAAAAAAGACCTTGGAGAGAAATAAGAGAGCCTGACATTCAAAGCTGAAACTTGCTTTGTGGGCTGATAAGATCACTGTCAAGAAGGCAACCGAGAAATCTCCACTTGAATTAGTATATGCTATTCAATGTAGAATGCATGTGAATACTTTGCTTCTAGTGTACAAGTTCATTTAGGATGAGGAGCTAGATATTTCTCAGCCTATGCAAGATAGGATGATGCAACTGGTGGAACTAGATGAAATTAGAAAAGACTGTCAAAATGAAAAAATTCAAGTTGTAAAAGAAAATGAAGTACCTATTTGATAAAAGAGCAAGTGACAGGAAGTTCCAGCCAGATCACTTAGTTCTTCAATGGAAAGTTAGAGCTGAAGACAAGGGGAAGCATAAAAAATTTGAGTCATTATGGATAGGCCCCTTTTTTATTCACCAAAATTTTGGAAAATATTCATATTTCTTAAGGAATATGGAGGGAGAGGTATTTTAATTGCCAGTGCATGGACAATTATTGAAACCTTTCTTCAATTAGTTCTATTTTTCATGCATAATAGCTTTGTATTTTTTGTGCATGTGTGTTTCCTTTCAGTTGTGTGTTTTCTTTTTCCATAAGTTAGTTTTGGTCTGCCTCCTAAAGATATATGGTTCTTGCTATGAACTTGTGTTCAAACATCATCAGATAGAGCCACTATTGGTTATATTTCCATTTTTTCGAGTCTTGCTATAAATTTTTGGGTTTCAAGTGATATTCTTGCCTAAAATATCAAAACCTATCCAGATTATTATCAAAATTCATTCATATTTTGATCTCCAAGCAATAAAATCATCAAGAGATGTGAAACCCTAGGTCCTAGGTATTTTTTCATTCTTATCGAGGAAAAAACCCTAGTTCTTCGCAATCTATTTCTAATTTGCAGTTACCTTTTTTCATGGAACTTAAGTCTTTTAAGTCATGTGCCTTTTAAATATTATAAGTGTGTGTGTATATTTGTGCACCTGTTACCTGCAACACAACACTTTAATAAGTCATTTTGTTAGTGAGAAACAAGGGTTAATGAGCATATAAAACCCTAACATCAACCTATTGCTTTCTAACTAGGATGAGTGTAGCAAATAACATAACAACCCTCAGATTATGCTAATATTAATGACATAAATAACCTAGCATGAAAGATTTAAGTTTAAACGAACTATTTAATTAATTAAGCATGCATATTAGTCTAAAATGGGCATTATAACCATGTAAGAAAGTAACTAATGGAGTGTGCATGAAGCTAGGAAGGAATGGGTAGCATAATAATGCTTTGAGATTCCTTCAAAATCTTGGCATAACAACACTAATATTTGAAATTTGAGGCTTATTATGAGCTCCAAATCCCTTCAATTTATAGAGGAATGGGAGAGAGAGATTGGAGACAAGGTTCATTAATTGAGCCCCTAAGGTCATTAATGAGGTGTAAGAGCCATTAATGCCTTGGGCATCAATGAGGGATGGGAAAGAGGGAATATCCATTAAGGGTCATTAATGAAATTCATTTAAGAGGCATGGGAGGGAATAAGGCTCAACTTGGCAAGTTGATCCTTTAGAGAAGTCATGCTTGAGAAAGTTGACTTTCTCAAGTGGGTTGAGTTGTTAATCATTCCTTAATGGAATGTGACAACATTAGGAGGTGGGTTAGGATTAGAATTAGAATGAGGATTAGATTAGCATGGGGGGAATAGGTTGAGATGGGTTAGAACCCAGGGTAGAAGTGGTTGAGATAGGTTAGGTTGGGGTTTATAAATGAAATGAATTAAACTTATTTAATTCATTTAAAATATATGAATTAATTATTTAAGCATTTTATTGCTTTTTAATAATTAAGTGGACAATAGCCATTTTAATTAAATTAAATAGGCTAGGGGAATGGGTTATTTGCAAGTGGACAATTGATTTAGGGGTTTATTTAATTCCTTTATAATTAAATACTAAAGCCATGTTTGAATTTGATTTGATTTAATTGGCTATAATAGTTAATATAATTTAGTGAGAGAAATCACCTAGGACATTAAATTTGATTTTAAAAATGAATTATGCCAAAGCAACATTTTCATGACATAATTGGGGGTACGATCACACTTAGGGAAAATAGGGTCTATAGTTGGAACATACCAAATTTAGGTGGTTACATTTTCCCCTCTTTGAATTGATGTGGGAGCATCGCATTGATTCAAAGAAAGTTTTTGATTTTGACTTGAGAAAGATTGAGAATTATGTTCTTAGTTGTCGAATGAAATGTTGATGAGATCTGTCTCACACTTGATCAAACTAAACTAATAGAATTGATTTTGAACTTGGTTGTCATCCAAAGATCAATAAAAGATCTTAAAGATACCAATTTTGAACTTGGTTGTCATCCAAAAGTCAGTAAGAAGCTGCCAGAAGCTTAATAAAAAACTTTTAAAATGAGGGGGCACAAGATATTTAGCTTATGAGAACCAAAGCTTCCTATCTAATAGTTCTGACTTAGTCAAGGAAACTGTTATGCCCCTAGTTTGCTTGATAACGAAGTCATTTTAATGCTGTTTCAACCAAAAATTTAATTGATGATAGTGTGATCATGCCCCCTCAGTAACAAAATAGAAGGAAAAGAATAAAATCCCCTCAGTTGAAAGATCATATTACTTGCAGGAAGTGGTTAGGGAAAGAAAGAATGGAGTTGAAGAAGTGGAAAAAGATGGTGTGTTTAAAAATAAACACACTGGTACTAAGTTAATTACATGAAAATGTGAGTGGTGAGACTGATAAAATGATGTTAGACCAAGATTTATGATAAGATGTGCAGTATTGATAGATTTGTGGAACAAATGAAGCAAATTTGCAGGTTTTGGAACTATCACAAAAAGGGCACTGTGCTGCTGCACCTTTGATTTGGTTCCCGATTGATTAAAAAGAGAACACAAATGTAGTGGTAGTTGCCTGGGAGGAGTTTCAAAAATCCTAAATGGCTCAAAAGACCAATATAAGACTCAAAATTTACCATTTCACTATTCATTTTCACTTTCCTCCATAGTAATTCTAAGAGCTCTATAGAGAAGATGGTAGTCCTTGTGAGGAAGCATTGTTTCAAGATGAGCCTTCAACATCAGTGCCCGACCGACTACCCACCTCTGGTAAGTGCTCATAAAACTACCTTGTGAATTTTGCAAATTTCAATTTCTTGCATTTTTGTAGCTTTTATAGCTAGTTGAATTTTGAGTCACATCCAGTATTCTGGATCGCAACCTGCAAAACCCATGTCACATCCAGTATTTCCTGGATCACGTCTAGTTTTTCCGAATTCCTGCATCGTATCTAGGATACTCTAGATCGTATCCTAGTGCCCTATTTTTGTCTTGATTTTTAGCTGAAATTTTTTTTGTATCGTACCCTGTCCATTTAAGCTTGTACCCTATTTTTAGGGTCACATCCTATATTTCGGGGATCACACCCTATGGTCTCCATCACATCCTATTTCTAGGATCGTATCTAGTAAAGGAGATTGCACCCTATCATTTCAGAATCGCGTCTAGTTATGAGACTTAGAAATTTAGTCTTTTAGACCTATTTGTGTGCTGTGAACCTTGAATTACTTATCTGATTAGGAGTCTGCATCTTTGTTTTAGATAGAATACTAATGTATGGTTGTGTTTGTCAAAACAGACCTAGTTTGAGGTAGTCGCATTTTGCGGCACCTACCCAGGTTGTGTGATTTCTCTATCTGGACTACTTTCTGATGATGAGAAGACTAAAGTGATCTGATGTGGATTATGTTCTTTGATAGGTTTACCCAAGATAGGGGTAAATCAAGGGTTGTTGACTGCTCTTGCCGAGAGATGGCACTTAGAGCACAACACCTTCCATCTGCCAACCGGGGAGATCACAATGACACTAGAGGATATATGGCAGATACTTTAGGTTCTGATGATTGGTGCTAAGGTGCACTTTGAGTTGACGGCTGATGTGGCGATTGGTACTGCATGATAATATTTCTAGGATGATACGATTAATCGTAGATATCTATCATGGGATTATATGGTCGATCATTATGATTGTTTATCTATGTACTTAGTAGGTCTGATAGGTGGCATCTTGATGCCAGACAGAGGTTAGCATGGATTCATGGTTGGCTGGGTAGACATGTTAGAGAAGATGGTGACCCACATATGAAGATTTGCATGAGGCAGTTGTATTTTAGCCCATATGTATCGCGAGCTTCATGAGATAGTATATCATTATACCCATAGTATGACTGTGGGTATCCTTATTCTCTAGATTTGGGCCTGGGAGCACATCCCTGTTACACAACTGATTGTAGATAGACAACAAGCACCAAAGAAGCCATATGTATACATGTATGTAGACCTCATTCAATAGCCCCATCTGGGCAAGGTTGAGTACTGGCGTCAACTCTTTGATGACATGACCAAGGTCATTTGGAAACCATATTTAGACTATGAGGAGTAGACCTCAGATGCACGACAGGTACCATATTTATTTCAGAGCCGATATCTCATAGGGAGGACCAGATATGTGATAGAGCAGTTTATTCACACCCGAGTGCTGAGACAATATGGCCGACGGCAGGGCAGGATACATGATATCACTGTTTATGCACGGATCTAAGATGAGGCATCATTGTGGGGTGCCCAGCTGAGGTATGAGATAGTGCATCAAGAGATTCGTGATATGGTTGGAGTAGTCTAGGATCTCTATCTTGATGTGGTTAATGCAAGTGTTTCAGATGAATATGCCGCAGAGATGCTCCAGTACCCATTTCCTCATTTTACTGTACCAGAGGAGGTTATCCCATGCATAGAGGAGCCATTAGATTATGATCCAGAGGATCATCTTGCTAGAGGGAGGGGAGGAGCACAGAGAGACAGGGCTGCTAGTAGACATGGAGGTCAAGATGGTGGCAGGGATGGTGGTAGAGATGGCAGGCATCCTCCTCTAGATGAGGGGGATGATGGTGGAGATGATAGGGGTGGTGGCGGTGCAGCTATCGACACAGGTGGTGTGAGTGGTAGTGGATAGGGGAGGCACTAGAGATTTATGTTTGAAAATCCTTAGAGGGATCCTGGTCCGCTCCTTACTAGGGATCGTCAGAGATAGAGGCAGCATGGGTCACAGGATAGACCACATGATAGGGGATAGGATAGGCCTTAGGGCTAGGATACAGGTAGAGATGGAGATCATCTTTCTAGGTGTGAGTAGGAGAGAGAGCATCCGAGGGCACAGATTACAGCTCTTGAGGTGAGAGCCACACCAACAGAGTCTAGGATGGCTATATCAGATGCCTTGCGTATAGATAGGGACAAACAGATGGAGAGACTCTGAGTAGAGAGAGATTTATAGGCCCACACTGCCACACATCAGGGACAAAGGGCCACATATTACTATGCCCTTTATCATGTGGCAATTCCAGAGGGGTAGAGAGCAGTGTTATTTCCTTGGTTGGCTCAACACTCTGAGGGAGAAATGCCTCCTCCTCCTCCATTTGTACCTCCTCCTCCTTTGCCTCCAGATCAGGGAGAGGGGGAGCCAAAGATGATTTATATGGTCATATTTTGTATAGCTCAATTCATATTATATGTCTGGATCCTTCTAAGATCCTCTTTTGTATATGACACTGATATATATTTATATTTGATTCATTCTGTCTCATTGATACTCTTTATGCCAGATGTTGTTTGATTTGTACCATGTTTGGACACACATATATGCAGCTTTTGATTCTGATAGGTCTTATGATTGTCTCTTTGTTTTGATAGATTTATTTGCACATATGATGATATCTTGGCCATATGATGAGTTAGATTTGAGATGATGACATCATTTTATGATTTGATCACTGATATAAATATGTTTTAAATGATACTTACATGAAGATGCAAATGTATGTTTTTTGATTTTCCTTTATGAAAAATAGATGTATGGATGCACTTAGGATGTAAAAGTAAAAATGCAATACATGGATGCTTTGTTTTGGTATTTTCCTGTTGCTTCTTTTTATGAATGCAAAATGTATGCTATGGATGTGCAACGATAGATATATCAGTAATATGGATGTTGTAATTAACTTGATGTTAGAAGAAGAAAAATTGAATTAATTTGGAGCTCAAAATACCTTTAATGCTTCTCCTTTCTTGTTTATATCCCATGTAATTGTCAAAAATGTAATAATATGAAGAATCTTAGGACTTTGTCACTGGTATGCAAATGTATAGCTTTTTATCATCATTAGGCACTCTTTGAAATGGATACCACTTCATAGTACAACCATCACTAATATCCATTGATATTATGAAAGTATGAATACTATGTTTTATTGAAATGTCGCAAATAGACTTAGGCATCAAGGCATAGAAGCCAGGATAAAAAAATAGTCACCTTCCATTTAATATACTAGATTCTGTGTAAGGCAAGATATTGGACCCGCAATGACCTTGAAAATTTATATCCTTGGGTACATTATGCTTCATATACCTTAGTGAGAATTTGGATCAGAAAACAGACAAGGAAATCATTCCAACCTCACCGTAGTTTACACATAACAAAGATTGAGATATATGCGGCTATCCACCCATAGTGGTAGCTCTTACCATAAAAATCTAAGTTAGGTGAAATTTATAGGATCATTTGGAACAATCACCATATTTAGAAAACCAAGAAAACATTATGCCCCCTATCCTTGTGACTCTTTGTCTTTGTGTAGACATCATTGAGTAACTAAGAAGACATAATTAATCATCAATTGTGAATCAATCAAATAAAATTTATAATAACTTAGATGCCCCTAGTTGAAAAAATCATCAGGACATAAAAGAATCATAATCAAACCAATATCAAACTGTGTGTTTAAGTAGTACCTGTTCATTCATATGTCAAACACGGTAAAGATTCATCAATCAAAAAATTGGAATGTAAGCCATATGGTGTTCCATGCCTGTGCATTAATAGGATAATCCATTCATGTTTGTGATCCAATATAGCATTGTAGGAACTCCTTTAATGTAAATGTCATGTCTAGATATGTGACGTTTGAACAAACACCCTTGTTTTGGAAAGTGACATCATTTTGCATGTATCAAGAAGCATTGTGTTCATGAGACAAACCATCCTAGAGAAACCTAGAAACCATAACCTACCATGCCAGCAAAGACGCCCCTAGTGTAGAATGACTTATTCCTAAGATGTAAATGCAGACAAATCCCAAGCGAGGATAAGATAGCCATTTAGGAAATGAAGGCAGCATTTGAGCACAGGTATAATTATGAAGGCCTAGTATTAATAGTGTGTTGATAGATGGAGCTTTGAACACAAGTGATGCCTGATTGCCAGGTTTTCACCACTTGGCAAGATCTTTTCTTTCTTTTTGCTACCAAGATGCCCGTTTTACTAGGTGCTCACCAAGGTACTTTTCTCTTTTTCAATTTTTTTGCTATTTTTGCTTTTTTGAAATTTTTGTAGTATCAAGGTGCCTGTTTGCCAGGTTTTCACCAAGGATACCCTTTCTTCAGGATTTTTTCCAATGTTTTTGGATTTCTTCAGGATCAATTTTTTGAATGTTTTTGGTATTTTGTAAAAACTTTTTTCTATACAGGCTCTGCTAGCCGATCATCAAGCGTAGAACTGCTTCAAATGTAGAGTGTTGATAGGATCTGGAAGAACATCTCCCTCAAGTGTAGCTAGTTGATAACCTCTAGTCCCAAAAGTAGTAGTGATAACATAAGGTCTGATCCAGTTAGGTTCAAATTTTCCTTTTTTCTCTAAGTTAGACTAGTTCTTAGGATTCTCTTTTAGGACAAGATCTCCTACTTAAAATTTGCATGGTTTGACCTTGTTTTTGTAGCCTTTGGACATACGTTCTTGGTACACCTTTAGGTGATCGAATGCTTTTTGTTTGCACTCATCTAGTAGGTCCAGAGAATTCACCCTATCTATGCAGTACTGCTCATCAGTAACCAGAACTTGTAAAGATATCCGCAAAGATGGGATTTCAACCTCAATAGGTAGTAATGCTTTAGCGCCATAGACTAGAGAAAATGGCGTGGCTCCAGTTGGAATTCTTATGCTTGTTCTGTAGGTCCATAGTGCTGGATTTAGTTGTAGATGCTAGTCTCTACTAGAATTACTTACAGTTCTATGTAGGACTTTGAGAATATTCTTGTTAGATGCCTCAGCTTGTCCATTACCTTGAGGGTAATATATTGAGGAGCAATGTTGAGTGATATGGAACTACTCACAAAGGTCATCAATGTCTTGATTTTTAAATTGGCCCCCATTGTTTGTTACAATTGAAGAGGGTATCCCATATCTATATATAATGTAGTTCAGAATGAACATAGCCACCTGTTTTCCAGTGGCTTTGTTTAGCAGCATAGCTTCGACCCATTTTTTGAAATACTCAGTGGCCGTAATGATGAACTTGTGTCCATTTGAAGAGTTGGGATATATTTGTCCAACCAAGTCAAAAGCCCATTGTTGAAATGGCCAATGTGTAATGAAAGCTATAAGTTCTCTGGTAGGAGCATGAATAAGATTTCCATGTGTCTGGCACTTAATACATGCTTTTGAAAACTGAATAACATCTTTCTCCATGGTAGGCCAGTAATATCCTACTCTGAGCAGTTTCTTTGCTAATGAAAAACCATTCGAGTGTGATCCACATACACCTTCATGGACTTATTTTAATGCTAGATCAGACTCTTCAAGTTATAAACACCTAAGAAGTGTACCGTCAAGACCTTGTCGATATAGGTTGTTAGTTATGAGGACATAATGCGATGCTATCCTAATCAGTGATCTTTTCTCATTTCTGGATAGATTGTTAGGGATGGTTTGGTCAAAAAGGTAAGCAATGATATTGGCATACCAAGATTGGTCTGGGGCATTCAAAGCACATATTACATGGTATTCAGGGGTATCAAAGGTAGGATAGGATATCTCTTCCACCAAGAAGTCATAGAAGAATTGATATTCTTCCAGTTGTAACATGGATTCCAAGGTAGCCATAGCATTTGTAGCTTTATTCTCTGATCTTGGTATTTGTTGGAATGTGATGAAGACAAAGTACTTCTTTAGGTCATCAACTAGTTGATTGTAGGGCATCAACTTCTCATCTTTCATTTGATAATCCCCATTGACCTGATTGATAATTAGTTGGGAGTCACCATACATGTGTAATTCTACAATCTTCCACTCCATAGCTAGCTTAAGACCATTTACCAATGCTTCATATTCTAAAATATTGTTGGTGCATGGAAACATCAATTTGTAAGATTTGGGAATCTTGTAACCTTGAGGAGTTATGAATAGGACCCCTGCTCTGGAGCCTTGTTGAGTGAATGAACCATCAAAGTACATCTTCCATGGATATTTAGTTAGATGCATGATTGTTTCATTAGGAAATTCAATTAGTAAAGGTTCATCATCCTAGAGTGGTGAATTTTCCAATTGATCTGCTAGGACCTCTCCTTTAATAGCTCTCCTTTCTACATATTCAATGTCAAACTCACTTAGAATCAAGACCCATTTGGCCAAATGTCCTGTTAATGCTATTCTGCTTAGGAGATATTTTAGAGGGTCTATCTTAGAAATGAGCCTCACTGTATGAGAGAGCATGTAGTGCCTCAATTTTTGTGATGCAAAGATGATTGCTAAGCATGCTTTTTCAATAATGCTATAATTGAGCTCATAGGTGACCAGTGTTCTACTAATGTAGTAGATAGCTCTTTCTTTCTTTGTTTCATCCTCTTGTGCTAGCAATACACCTAGGGATGTAGCTATAGCTGAAATGTATAGGAGTAGGGGCTTTCCATGAATAGGCACCATAAGAATAGGAGAAGTAGCTAGGTGTCCTTTCAATTCTCTAAAGTTTTCTTCACAGTGTTCATCCCATTTGAAGGTAACCTCTTTATGTAGTAATTTAGTAAAGGGTTGTTCCCTATCTACAAGTTGGGACATGAATCTCCTAATGGACTGGAGTCTCCCTTGTAGTGTCCTCATTTGATTGATGTTGCGTGGAGGAGCCATCTCTAGTATAGCCTTAACTTTAGTGAGGTCTACTTTAATTCCTTTCACTGAAAAAATGAATCCTAGGAGCTTTCCTGATTGGACCCCAAAGACACATTTCTTTGGGTTGAGCCTGAGTTGGAACTGTTCCATATGATCCAATATATTTCTTAAGTCAGCAATGTGAGTGCCTCTTTCTTTGGATTTATCCAATGTGTTGGCCACGTAGTCCTCCATGTTCTTGTGCATCATGTCATGGAAGATATTTTTCATGGCTCTTTGATATGTTGCACCGACATTCTTTAACCTGAAAGGCATGATGTTCTAGAAAAAGGTGCCCCATGCGCATGTAAATGCAATTTTATCTTGATCCTCAGGGGAAATTTTGATTTGATTATAGCCTAAGAATCCATCCATTAAAGAATACATTTGGTAGCCTGCTGTGAGGTCTATGATCATGTCAATGTTAGGTAGAGGGAAGTCATCTTTTAGACATGCTTTGTTCAAGTCTCTGAAGTCATTACAGATCCTGATAGATTTATCCATTTTAGACACAGGGACCACATTAGAGATCCATCCTGCATAGGCAATGACATGGATAAATCCATCTTTCAACACTTTCTTTAGTTCTTCTTTTACCAATAATGCAACATGAGGATGCATTTTTCTAAGTTTTTGTTTTACGAGCTTGATCCCGAGAGCTATAGATAAGTGATGCATGTTTAGATTAGGAACCAACCCCAGCATATTAGTATAAGACCATAAAAAGTTGATCTTCTTCTCTTTTAGGAACCCTGTGAACTATGTCTTCTCCTCTTCTGATAAAGATTGTGCAAGGTGGACTATTTGAGGATTTTCAATAGTGCCCAAATTTACTGGTTGTGTTGGTTTAATCAGTACTAAAGACCTTTCTTGAAAGTGTTAAGGGAGGATATCAAGAGTCTCATACTTTGGTGCCTCGAAGAGGTTTTCACCATTGGATACATCTTTTTTATTTACTATTTTGGGATCTGATACTGCCACAGAATGGTTTTCACCATCAGTCCTCTTTTTATTTTTAATTTTTAGTTTTTGATTGAGAAACTTGATATCCTCCTGTGACATGTTCTTGCTCCTTGCATTGGTGGAAGAAGGGTAAGGTTCACAAGAAATGAGATAACAAGCTAGGGTGTGGTCATTAGAAAAGTCAAGGATAGGAGTAGGATCTGTTTCAGTCTAATTAATTAGGTTTGGAAGTACCAATGATAGGGAGTCAGTCTCTGGGAAGGACAACATCACGTTAGCATCAAGACCATTAACCAACATGACACAGTCTGTTAAGTTAATTTCTTCAATATTTAGATCAATAAGAGTGAGATCATCATTAAAAGGGTCATTGTTAGTCATATGTAGACCAAACTCTAGTGACTCATCAGTAGAAATCTCATCATCATCTCTCCATAAAAGGAGGCTTCTTTCTTGTAGCCTATGAAATTCTTCTAGACTTATGTAATCACGAGTTTCTTCATCAATGATCAGGGGAAGGAACTCTTCTTCTACTTCAGGATTATCAGTGTCATTGGGAGTAGTGTTAGATTGTTTATGAGGAGATGAGGGTGCTGTAAACATGTGAATTGTATCTATTCCAATATCTTCAGTGGTGACAGATAGCTCTTCCCATTCATAATCATGAGAGTCTGTGACCTCATCATTATATCTGTTTAAGTAATCAACAATGGTTATCTAATGTACCCGATTAGCTACCTGTGGATCAAAGTGGGGTAGATCAAGGACATGTGAAACTATGACCAATTTCCCCCAGTTAGGATGTAAATCCTGTTGTCAGGGTGTCTCTTGAGTAATTTTTTCTATTAATGATATCTCTGGACCAGCTGCTATGGTGTCTCCTACCTCTTGAATGGGAGGCTGTGCTAACAAAGGGATGTGAAGATCTTATGGTACCTCAAAGCTGGGTACATAGCGTTCTCCTTGGTAGGTCAGATCCTTCGTGCCAACATGTAATAATCTTTCACAGGACCACTCCTCTAGTTCATCTATTTTGTCCCTCCCTTTATCTAAGTTTGTACTCCATTTTGAAGCGGCTTTATCAGTTTTAGTATTAAAACCCAGTCCTGTTTTGTCTCTAGTATTTTAGAACTCCATGGGTATAGGTTCAATGAGCCCTTGCCCTGTGTTGTTTAGAGGTCCCTTTCCTTTGTATCCCATTTGTTTGAGGAAATAATATCCCTTTCCATACTATTTTGGGGATATCTTTACATGGTTGACCTCAACTTCTACTGGTTCTCCTTTGTAAAGCCAGTCTAAGACTGCCTGTTCTTTTTTGTTATCTAAAGAAGATGTGGATTCCTTTACCATGCCAGTTGCTTTGTGTACTTTTGGATCTTTGGATGTTGTAGGTGTGAATGTCAAGGAAGGTTTTCCATAGGATCTTGGTGACACCGAAAGTTCTGTCAATGAGGGAGTCAGGTCCAACTTGTACTCTCCCATACCTGTTTCTTCAAGTTTTAAGGTTTTGCCAAAACTCTTCATAACGATATCATTGGTAGTTTCAGGAGTAATTGAATCCATAGCCTCCTTGTTATGTGGGATCATACTACCAATTTTGATATTATTACAAGTGTAGTTAGAATCTACAGGAATCATCACTTCAACCCCATTATGTGGGAACTTTATGCACTGGTGGTAGGTAGATGGCACAACTTGCATTTGACATGTGACATTTTTCTCAATTGGGTTGAATCTGATAGATAGAACAATAGGACCTCTGGAGGATCTTTCTTCCTTGTCATAAGCTTTGATAGTTATTTTAATTCTAGGGTCAATTTTTTTTTTTGAGAGTCCCAGTCTCTTGATTATATCAATTGTATAGATATTCAATCCCGTGCCTCCATCTATCAACACGCATCTAACACGAGATTTATGAATAAGGACTTCAATATGGAGGGGTTGATTATGTGAATGAGTCAATGACTTATCATCCTCTTCAGAAAAGGAGAGGTAATGTGGCACAAAGATGTGATTGACCATCACTTGGAATTTTTCTATATCAATATCCTTTGGGATGTTAGCAGCATGTAGAGCCTTTTCTAGGATTTCCCTATGTATTGTGGAGATTTTGAGAAACTCTAAAATGGAAATTTTGGCAGAGGTTCATTGTAATTGGTCTACCAAGTCATATTTTTCTCCAGGAATGGTAACCACATATTTTGTTGTTGGTTTAGGAATAGTTATGATAGGAACCTTGGATGTCGATGTTGGTTTTGGGGGTCCCTTGATCGTGACCTGTGCTTGGCTCCGTGTTACGACATTTGAGTGGAATGAGACACCTTTGATTGTGACTACATTAATTGAATCAATCTAAATGTCTAGCATATTAATCACATTGTCATTGTTGGAATAGGTGTAGTTGACTTTGTTAACTTTCCCTTTAGATGTTTCTCCTTTGTCATAATTAGGAAAGGGTTGAATGCTGTATGATCCTCATTAGTAGTGTGTCTGTCTACTTTGATCTTACCTCCTTCAATGAGGTCTTGAATGACATGCTTGAGTTTAAGGTAATTATTAGTCTTGTGCCCCTTGTTTTTATGGAAGACACAATAGGAATTATCATCCCACCACCTGGGTTTGACCATTGGTTCCCACGGTTTGGAATTTGAGATTGTGAGAACTTTGTTATCCAAGAGTGTTTTTAAAACTATCTCAAGAGGCTCTCCCAAAGGAGTAAAAGTTATTTTGGGTTTTGAAGTCCATGTCCGACCCTTACTATTATCATTGTTTTCTTTGGGTATGGGGGTCGTGACTTTAGCATCCTTTCTTTCTTGCATGGTATTAGTCAAATTGAACACCTCGGGTTTAGGATTAATGTTAGAGGCATAAACTAATCCATCATTAACAACATTCTTGTTTTGCTTCCACTATTTAGGCTTGGAGTTGGAGTTGTTGGTTTTGTTTTCATTTTGAAGGGTGATCTCTCCCCTTTTAACCATGACTTCCTCAATATGAAGGGCATTTTTAATCATTCTATCAAAGCTTGGTGAGTCTTGTATTTGTAATGTGTAGTTCAATTTAGGCACTAGATTATTAACGAAGATTTCCATCTTCTCCATTTTGAGAATGGCCCTTGAATATCGTGCAAAAATCTTCCTCCATCTTTGTAGGAAGTGTGTAAATGATTTACCAGTTCTTTGTTTGGTATTACATAGGTCCATCATAGTCATATCATGTTGGATGTTGTAGGAGTAATGTTGGATGAATTGTTGGATCAACTCCTCAAATGTTTTGACCTTAGGGTTCAGTTTTGAGAACCACTCAATGGCATTACCTCCTAGACTTCCTAGAAATAGTTGTATGAGGTATGCAGGTTTGTGCATGTATTCTATGCTTAGAGAATAGAATTCCCTCACATGATCATGTGGGTTAGTTTCTCCTATGTATTTGTCATACTTTGATCTTGCCACGTTGGGAGGAAATGGGATCATAGTGATACTCTTATCAAAAGGAAATGGACAAATGATGTCCAAAGAGTATTGCATTTTGGGTTTCTTTTTCTCTTGTTTGAGGTTTGTGAGTTCTTTTTGCATCAAAATGAGTTTCTTGGCAAGAATGGATATAGGAGTTGGTACCTCCTTTTCTTTGAGTTTTTCCACATCATAATCCTTAGGTAATTTGACACCTATGGATGCTAGGTGGAGGAAGTATTTCTCTTTATCCTCATCAATCATCTTTTCCATTATTTTATGGAATCTCTTGCTCTATTTGAGTTTTTCATATTCTTCTTCAATGATTTTGTTCTCACTGCTAGACTCAAACAAGGTATGGTCGAACTTAGGTTCTTCTTCCTCATCCATATCTTCGGGCCTTTTGCCATTGTTATATTCCTTAAAAGCCTCACTCCATCTGTGAGTGTCACTATCCATTTTTGGGGAGTCTAGATCAAGTAGGGAATGATGAGGTGTTTCCCCTTAAAAGTGTGGTGTTTTGGGAGGCACTTTTGATCCTTTAGACATGTACTTGTTTCATCTTGTGTTAACCATGAAGTTGTTTCTCAACTTTGTCAATGTTTCCCAATAGTGCAAGTGAGAGTTTCAGACCATTCTAGTGGGCATGTCTAGGTAAAAGTAACTGTTTGTTGTTGGTGAATGTAAATGATTCCAGTGTTAGAGGGTTAGAATGCCCTGATAGTGAGCTGGGAACCAAGTTGTTGGTAGAAAGTGGGTAGATCACACATATTGAACTGATCGTGAAAGATTGACTAAGCATACAAGGTAGACGTTCAAAAGAGTTTTGACTCTTCAACAGGGGGACCAGAAAAGACAATAAGAACTACCTAAAGAGCCAAAATGGTATCCTAATCAACTGAGACTTTCTAAGAAATACCTCTGCAAGTACCCACTACCCTAGATGCGAGCTCCCAAATGTGAACCTAAACCCTAAATGCAACTATGTGCTGACCAAATGCGAGGCAGTATATGGGATGCGATCCTAAATACCAGATGCAATACAGGGTATACAAGATGTGATTTTATGATACCTTTGTCTGATTTTACCAGTTTTGAAATTTGCATTTTTCAGAGTTTGTGGAGTTTGTCGGATCTGTGATCATGTTTGGAGACTTGCCAGTGAGTGAAAAACACATGTTTCTGAAGGTTTTAATATTGTTTCTTGTTTGAAGGAGTTTATATTTTTAGTGACTTTTCAGACATATCAAACATATTTGTATTGTTAGGAGGGTGAAATAGACACTCATCTTTTTCCTATTCTCTAGGTGGAGGATGAAAATATTTTCTCATTGACTCAGGTACACACTCAAATACCAATCAGAATATAACCATCACCAAGCACGCAATGGCTCCAGTCATGATGTTGTATTAGCCAACTCCAAATGCAAGTGAGGGCACAATATGATGAGTGTCTTGGGCCAATTAATTTTTGCCTTGCACAAAGATTATCACCCTTTTGGGGGTGAATTAGGAATTCTTTCAGTTGAAATTATTGTAGATTATTGGGCAATCTGTTCGAAATCGTCCCCCATAGAATTGCACAAGGCAAAATTGAGGCGTATAACCCTATGAGTACCTAAATATATGTAGTCTCACAAGAAAGAATCAAGCGGCTCCAATCTAAATATACCCAAGCATGTTCAAGGAATGATGTCAAAATTCCATGAACAAAATTGGCTCCGTCTTCTGAGGCTTTAGCCTATGAGGAAGAAACTATTTATAGTGAGTTGGAAGGGTTGGCGTAAAACTTGTCCTCACTTGGGTCATTCCCGGGAGTTTTTTTCCTCAACCGACAAGTCCTCTACTATTAAATGTGTGTACAAAGGATTGAAGAGCTTTGGATGTCTGGATTTCTTATTCTTCTTCTGAAGAAGAGCATACTCTACTAATCTAAGCCATTTTCTCCCAAAACAAAGTCAAGCAAAGTGGTTCTTTCTCTCAAGCAATGTTGTGCCTGATTTAGATATTCCTATTTTAATGAAAATAAGATGCTTGAAAGTAGATTTGCCTTGTTCAATTAGCTACAATATTTAGTGAGTTTGCTTGTTCAATTTTTGTGTCCCAAAAATGAATTATACAGTTGAAATTGTTCTTTGATCCACAAGATTTAGTGATTTGTGTTGTTCATTTACTGATCCAAAAAAAATTATACGATGTGATTGCTTGTTCAATTAACTCTAAATTTTGTTCAACCCATAAACTGATGTGTGAGTTTCTGATTTTCCTTAAAAGGAAAAGAGCATAGTCCTCTAGTCAGTTTAGTGATAGATTGGAAAATGTATCTTAGTGTTTTAAGCAAGCAAATAGAGGTCAAGATGGGGGTTGGCAACCTGGAAAACTGAGTTAGTATCCGTTATTTCAACTCCCACAAAAAACCTTCAATAACAACCTGCAAATAATTGTTAAGTTGCAAAATATCAAAAACATAACTTGTCAAGATTATAGAGTTAGGCAAATGAAGTTCACTAAAATTTTCACCATATGTGATCTAGAAAGATAGAAAAATGACACAAAATCAGATGCAACTTTCCTTACCAGATGCGATATCAAGCTCCCCAAATGCCAGCCTAAACTAAAAATGATTTGGGAAATCCTGGATGCTAGCCTCAAATTTTGTGGTGCGAGGGCATATCCTAGATGTGATCCAGAATGACTAAAATGACCCTGTAATAGAATCTTGTGCATGCAAATTAGTGAAAAATAGGTTCAGAATGAGGCCAAGTTGGAATTCATGCCCCACGGTGGGCACCAAAAATGTGTGTGTATATTTGTGCACCTGTTACTTGTGACACAACACTTCAATAAGTCATTCTATTAGTGAGAAACAAGGGTTAATGAGCATATAAAACCCTAACATTGACCTATTTCTTTCTAACTAGGATGAGTGTAGCAAATAACATAACAACCCTTAGATTATGCTAATACCAGTGACATAAACAACCTAGCATGAAAGATTTAAGTTTAAAACAAACTATTTAATTGATTAAGCACACATATTAGTCTAAAATGGGCATTATAAACATGTAAGAAAGTAATTAATGGAGTGTGCATGAAGCTAGTAAGGAATGGGTAGCATAACAATGCTTTGAGATTCCTTCAAAATCTTGGCATAAAAACACTACTATTCAAAATTTGAGGCTTATTATGAGCTCCAAATCCCTTCAATTTATAGAGGAATGTGAGAGATAGAGAGGGGAGACAAGGTTCATTAATGGAGCCCCTAAGGTCATTAATGAGGTGTAAGAGCCATTAATGCCTTGGGAATTAATGAGGGATGTGCAAGAGGGAATATTCATTAAGGGTCATTAATGAAATTCATTTAAGAGGCATGGGAGGGAATAAGGCTCAACTTGGCAAGTTGGTCCTTTAGAGAAGTCATGCTTGAGAAAGTTGACTTTCTCAAGTGGGTTGAGTTGTTAATCATTC
>MU223194.1:3198435-3221996 GCA_018584345.1 Thuja plicata
GAGAAAGCAAGGCCAATAACGGGCTTCCTTTTTCATCTCTACATTTCCAATCATTCTTCCTTTTAGCATCTCTAGGTACAACTTCTATGTCATTCACTATACTCCATAAGCTTTTGTTCAGCGATTGTATTTGTATTTTTGTCTTACATGTGTGAAAATTACGACCATTAAATTTTTCCTAGAGGTTTTTTTCATTTTCAGATTCTTTTGACAGAAAACAAAAAAAACTTTATGGCTATGTCATGGTAGAAGGATTTGTAGAAGCAACAAGGGCTTGAGTGACCTTTTTCACTTTGTACTCTTTTTCCTCCTTTAGCAACTAGCCAACATAGATAGTTCTTCTACAATATTTTCAATATCCACCATAGGTCCACATAGCAGCACACTCAAACACACTGGCAACGACTTCCTCCAATCAATCTATGCATAGGACGTCTCTATGCAATAGTCTGGGAATGCCAGGGGATGGCGGGGGAGTGGTGTTGATATAATACATATAGTATTAGTACTTGAAAAATTAGTATTAAAAAGATAAGATGTATAACATAATAACTAGAGGCTAGTAGTAGTATTCAAATGAAAATATCAAATATCGCATTGCTCCGTCCTCATCACATTTTTTTTTAAACAAAATTTAGTATTGGTTGCAATTTTGACTTTTACACAGTATTGCATTTGACCAGGATGCTATACATTCGACCATTTCTACGATGAATTTTGGTGGATAATTCGATGACAAAATCAACTAAATCAACCAGGATGCTATACCTGCAACGTTTGATTTGACAAATTTAGGTGGATAAAGTGACGACACAATGGTCTCAATTTTGACTATTACACCAATTAAGTGACATCTTGTTCTTCTTGTTACAAGGGATTGTTGCAGTCGATAATTCGATCAGTTATGTAGTCAAAATTTTGACTATTATTTACCATGTAGAAAATGTGACAAAAAAAGATCGATGCCAATTTTAGTCTCTTATTCGACCAATGGTAGTAGAAAATTTGACTAATTCTCATCGAAATTTAAGATAAAATTTATTAGTGTAACTATAGAAAACTTAGAAACTATGGAGCATTGAGCTCTACAACTAAGAACTGAGAAAACCAGATTGCTATTAACTATGGATTGCAAAATCATCAATTTCTCTGACCCTTGGAATGAGGCCAGACTTACTACTTATACACATATTTCTATCTAACCCTACCCTAACTTATTTTACATTTTTACAATAAAATACATTATCTGGTGGTTGGTACTACCTGCACCACGTTACAAAAGACCTCGAGATGGAAAAGATCTGACATGTCAGAAGAATAAGACAAGAAGGATGGAGTGGAAGAATTGGCCTTGAGAAGAGAGCCATAAAGGAGAAGGAAGAAATCCGATCCCTCAGGGATCAAGGATACATGCCTCATAAATGGGAGGGTGGTGCCCTGTCTCTGATGCACTAGGTGTATTTCTAAAGTGGCGCCTTGGGAAGACCATCTATCAGAAAACCTCTTTCTGATCTGACATGCCTTGATGTAGCTATCCACCTTCTGACAAACTTTGACAACCTTTATTAACTACTACCCACCCTCTGGAAACCTTTATTAATTTCCTTGAAAGTGACCGATCGACCTCGAGGACTGGGACACGGGTCGCTTAAAGAACACAAAATGTAGGATCTAGAATTCTGGGATCTGGGAACTTACGTTCCAAAAGAATAAAGAATACAAGGCATTTTCCCTGAGTTTTCTCCAGCTCCTAGAGAATCTCTATTGTTGTTTACTATCATTGAAGGTCTGGAGGAGATGGGAAATTCCATCTTCATCAATGTCTTTAAGGCCAGCCCGCCGGTACTTGGCCACCTCAATCTGTTCTCCTAGGTCTGGAATATTGTTCTTAAATTCTTCGGCCATCTTTGCCGCAATGTGACTACTGAGTATCATGTGAGTTATTCATGTCATTTTAGCTATGTCTATCCACTATGGGGATTGATACCTTGATTCCATTAATTCATCAAACTTCCCCAAAACATATTCCTCTGGCGTGCATGTGTTGGTGCTAAACAGATCAGCTTCGGAGACCTTCAAAACAAAAGACTTGTATAAATTAAAATAATATTGGAATGCATTGACCTTATCATGTAGAGTCCCCACCAGTTTCTTGATTACCCCAAATGTGAGGTCAAGTCTAGAGTGCTGGGTCTTTACAAAATCAAATGACTCTTCTCCTAAAATTTTGGACTCAGAGACAATCTCCTCTCCGAGGCCGATGAGTTCTTCTAACTCAACCTTCCATGCCTCATAATTCTCAATGTCCCCCTCCCATATGCTGATGGTGGTTTTGGGCTGGTGTAAGACATGGCGGGCCACATATAAATCCAGGAGTGTGGACACCAGAAAATGCCAGACATTTCCCAACTGCAAGGTAACCCATTCATCAACCGCTTGGGCCTTCTTCTTCATCACTCGTAATGAGTCTATATCACTCTATGGAAGTGGTGCATCTGATGTAGAGGCCCCTAAAGGAATAACACTGATGGGCTGGGCCAGCTCAGTCAATAATCCCATGAGGTTTGCATTTTTCTCCTTCTCTGCCTTGAACTTTTGGGCCTCTTTTTGTAGCGAGCCTCCACTACCTTGGCTGCTTCTTTTAATAGGTCCAATTCACCCTATTTTCCTCTCTTCCCCAGAGACACTTCTGTGACATTGTAATCTCCAGCCTCAACCATTGCCTTGTTTGCATCTGGGGAAGGTTTCATGATTACTGTGACTATTTATCTTCCTGGCTCGGTTTGAAGAGTGTGAACTGTCTGGGCTTTCTTAACCTTAGGCAGGTTCTATGCCTGAGCCATCATCTCTGCCAAAGAAAGATGAGCTTTGGGTGTTGATGGGGACTTTCTCTTTCAGGATTCCACCAACCACTATGGTGGTAGGGGTGGCTTTATAGCCAAAATCTACTCTTATGACTTCTCCCTTGGATCTTGTTGTGCCCCTTCAATAGTATGAGCCTTGTCTGGCTCCTTCCCTGTATCCTTTGATTCATCAGCGACGTTGGCCCCATTATCTATATCCTTAGTAGTATTTGGGTCCTCATTGGTCACCCTGGGATTCTCTTCTTCATCCTGTTGCTATTCTTGCTCAGCCTCTGTTGCTGGGGTGTCTTCTTCTATTAGTACATATTTTGGTAGTGGGGGAGGCAACGGGCCAAGATTCAATGTTTGGGCTACAGTGATTACCTCCCCAAATGTTACCTTTGGGAGTGGCATTTGGAACATGGCAGTTGGGTTCATGATTGTTCCCATGGGTTTGGTTTCCCCAACCGATGCCATTTGTTCATTTTTCTTTTGTTGGCCAAAAACTCCCATATCCTATATTTTAGGGACCTCGAAGGTATCCACCTATTTTGTCCCCTTTTCCTCTTCTATTTGCACCTCCTGCTCCTACGCAGGTTCCTATTGTGGAGTTTCCTCCTACATGACAAATTCCTCTTCTAGCTGTATGATATCTCCCTATGAATTCCCAAACTCATTTGCCTTGAATACATCATCAAATTCTTCTTGAGGGGGAGGATTTTCTGGGACATGACCGTGCTTTGGTTCTTTCTCTGGCTCCAGGGAGTCAGAAGAAATGATTTCTACTTGTGGGATTTGCGGCATCTTGAGCTCCAGTTCTATCTTTGGATTTGGGTTGAGCCCCACATCCCTTAGGACTACCTGCTCCTCTTCCACATCTATTCCTGTCACCCTGACCATTAATGCTTCTAGAGAAGGGGAAGAGGGAGGATGGACAGGTCCGGTCATGAGCACTAGAGTGGCCAACTACATGATTAATTTCTCCCTCATCTGCTGGGAGGCTGCTATTGATTATTTTAGTTGTTCTTTTATGGGGGTCTCCTATAGGGTTGGAGCTTCCACTATTCCTTTTCCTCTATCCTCTCCCTGTGAAGAGGTTCCATCCCCGGAAGTCAGTTTTTGTACCGTAGGGACAACTCTGCAGGTGGCATACTCTCTTAAAGTATTCATGGTTGTGCTCGACCACATTGTGAGTGATTTCCTCAATGGTAGGCCCCTCCTAGGCATTCTAGTATATCGGTGGGAGGGCCATCTTGTCAATCCCCTTTGCCTTGTACTGGGGGTCTATTGTGGGTCCGACATTTGAGAAGTCATCCAAAAATTTGTGGAGCTTCAATCTTTTCATCATCCCCATAGTCATCCAGACGTAATGCCGGCTCCAGACTTTGACATCATCCAGGAAATCTTCCCATAAGTCCTCAATGTGATATTGGTGGGGCTCTGATGCCCATGGAAGTGCCAATGCAATTTTTCCAAGTGGATCAAAGTTCTTCTGCGCTAGATAAAATTCTACCAAGTTTAGACTCTTGAGTTTGTTGTCTGCCTCCTTGGCAGCAGGTAGACTATACGAGTAATTCCCACAAGTGATTGGGAATGAAACATTCATCACATTTTTTAAAGCGTATAAGGCGTGCAAATGTAACATTTGTCTGATATATTCTAAGAGGATTATCTTTCTCCCACAATGTTTGGGCAACAAGTAAGGCTTCCCGGAGAAGCCGGTTATCCGAATGTAGGTATGTTGCTAGAATTGGATGTAGTAATGGCCATAACTTTTGACTAGATCCATTGCCTCCTTGGAGAGGCGGTACCCTACATCCTAGGTAGGTGTGAGAAGATTGTAGTAGATGAAGGCATCATTCACCCGGTAGAAGCTGGGGAGACTAGCCTCCCATTGAATTTGTGGTAAATAATCCCAGGGAGCCTTCTGACCTGGGCCGATCCCAAATACACCTAATGTGAGTAGCCTGTTGGTGATGGGTCATTGTTGCGTTAAGGCCCAGAGAACATAAGAGGTCATATAGAATTTGTGCTTCTGGGCCACCTAAAGGAACTAAGAGTCTACATGATTGGAAATGATGGTGGCCCAATCAAAGTATTTTTCAATGGTGGAGATGCTAAGAAAAAAGTAGTACATCCACCCTGAGAATTCTCGGGCATGGGGTTGCCCGAAGATCTAGCATAGCACTATAATCCCCATCTCAATACTTTATTTAAAATCAGATCGGGGGATCTCTAATTTCATTTTCTTGGGGTCCCTCTTCAGGGTCTTTAGCCAATGGGTGTTCATATATTGCTGGGCTACGACCTCTAGCTGCTGAAATTTCCCTAAGGCATCAGATCTAGTAACGATAGCTGGGTCATCAAACTGAGGAATCCCCCAAACCTACCCGAAATGTTGTGGCATTGAGAGACACCATGGGGGTGGGATATCTTGTCGGGACTAGGACGACAAGAATGATGGCCCAGATGGAGGAGTTGTAATGTGCTGCAAGGGTGAGAATTAGCTCTGGGGCCTGCACTGAGCATGGGAAACAAGCAGCCTTCAGGATCCCAGAATCCCCGAAGTTGATCACCAATGGATCCCTGGAATGTCGTTGAATAAACATTATCTTAACCAAGGCCTGCATCTCAGCCCACATTTCAACACTGGTGTCGGTAATTAATAGAACCTGGGACTCAATATTTGATCCCATAACAACATTGTCCCTCAGGTACTTCATGCTGAGAGGCAATTTTTCTAAGGCCCTCTCAATTTCGGATCTGACGGCTGCCTGGGTGACTGCCATGGAGGGAAGCTCTAGACTTCTGGGTGGTGAAGATGCAGAAGCCTTAGACATAGTGAAGGTACATTGCTTTTAAAACTTGCAAGGCAAGGTGACCGTTAGAATTCATAGATAAAAAGTACTTTGGGATCCTGAGATCTTACCACTGAGGCACGTCCTTTGCCTAAAAAAGTTAGTTTAGGTTCAAAATCCTGAAAAGTATATACATATAATGTAGACTTGAGATTAACCATTATCTAGGCTCAGGGATTCCAGCATACTTAATGGAAGTAAGATGTGGATTAGTGAAGACAAAAGACCTATGGTCTAGAAAACTAACCGTTGGAGGATGTGAGTGAAAAGTGAGCTGTCAGGCCCATGTGGGCGTCATGTGGCTATGCAATAAATGGGGAGTTATGGCAATGGCAGTGCCAATTGTCCAAATGTGTGAAAAGCGGAGGCCACTTGGACAACCTTAAATGCATGTGTGGGACATAAATGAAACATAAAGGATGGTTTACGGAGGAGAGAGAAAACTTCCTGGTTGAAACCAGCCAAGAGCCAAGCTTCAACTAGGTGGTATTCTGCCCAGAATGAGCTCACAAACTTGGATGAAATAGAGATGAAGCACGGTGAGCTCTATGTGAGACTGGATTGATATATATAGAATATACACCTAAGCATAGAGGGGCCAAAGGATATATACACAAAAATAGAAGGATATACATCATATACACCAAATTTATAGTAGAACAAAAATGCAAAATGACTACCTATACAAAATAATGTAGAAAATGTACATCGTATATAATATCTTACACCGAATAGAGGGCAGACAACCCTCTAGCGGAGCTGATCCACTGACAGGTGGCGAACCAGGTGACGAGGACGCAGAGTAAAATGGAAACAAAACAAAGTAGAAATGCAAACAAAACACAATGACAACAATCATAAAAATGAAAGAAAGAACCAGGAACACCAACCTAGAATCCAAATAAAGGGAAAGGAAGGAAAAGGATCTTTGGATGCTCTGCAATAGCTTCCACCTTTGAAGGATCACCAACGAGCACCAAAAATTAACTCGCAATTGCCTTCTAAGCTCAGAATAACTCACTTAATTCTCACAGAAATCGCCTATGAATCACTCTGAAATTGCCTAAGTGCTTTTAATCATGGTAACTGTGAAAGTGATAGGTGCTTTCTATTTATACCCAAGGTGAAAAGCAAGTTACCTTTATTTTTGCAAACTCCAGAATAGGCAGACTTCAAGACTCTAGGCTCGGGGATTCCACACGACCATACCCTCTTATGAAAAGAGGACATTGTGGTAGAGAATCCTGGAGTTTGGAATCCAGCTCTTGGAAAAGAAATGACCAACTCTAGGACCAGGTCCCAGAGACACGAGAGACAAAAACACAAAGTGAAACCAACACCATGGGAAAGAAAACCCAGAGAAGGAAAATAAAGAAATAGGCAAAAGACAAGGCAAGAGCCAAAAGAAAAAACCAAAAAAAGGGGGACCCAACATTTTGCACACAAAATGTAGGGACGGGGATGCAGGGCATAAAAAAAGGAAACTATCTAGGATGAATGCCTTAGCGCATTTAAGAACTATAGAATCTCTAGTTAGCAAAACTAGAACAAATCATTACTCAAAGTATCTTACTTGCAAATTGTAATATGTCTGAGAAAATCTAGCCAAATGCGATCTATTCCATGATCCTTTCATCAGTTGTGAAGTGTGTGCTTTGGAAGGGAATCAAACTAGTGACCTTTGGGAGAAACAAAGAGGAGGCACTAAGTATATCAAACCCCAAAGTCATCAAATCTGCTTGTTTCTCCTAGACACTGGAGTTTCGTACCATTTCTTTTTTTTTATTATTTTGTATGTTTCTGGGTGGGAGGGCGGTACTTCTTTCACCATCAAGCTTAAGCTTAGCTAAATTTAATGGTGGTACTTCTTTCACCATTTTTCCCACCTTAATATGCTGAATGGGGGAGGAAAACTCTGGATCTAGAAATAATATTTTAAAATTTCAGACTTGGGTCAACCAACTAGTGCAACCGATCTACCCTCGAAGTGTCCAATTACTTGTTCTTTAATTCTTTATTTCATTGACTACCAGAATTCTGGGGATAAATCCGATAAAGATTACTCATAATTTTCTACCAAACTTGAAAAATAACTCTGGAGATCAGACTGACTCCATCATGCTAAAAATAGATTCTTAAGTTCACTGTCATGTTAAAGGCAACATCTTAGAGACTAGATGTTATGCGAAGCATACCAGTCCTCACAAGAGGGGGAGCAAAATGCTGGAACTCAAAAAAAATAAGATAAGAAAAGAAAAGACAAAGAAAAAGAAAAAAGGGGTTCTCCCAGAGGATGGCCAGCAAGTCTATTTACAAATCAAGGCACCTCCAAATGAGGCACCGGGAAAGAAATATTTACAAGCAAGAGAACTTTACATAAAATACAACTTTGGGAAAACTCGCCTCATTCAAAGTAATGTTTGAGAAATTGTCCATTGACAGGAAATGGGATAGGTTCCCTAGTCATGGTGTTAAGGTGGTAGGTATTCACCCCATAGAGCTCTGAGATTAGGTATGGTCTAAGCTAGAGCCATTGAAACTTGGTGTGCTTTCCTTTCTTTTCCTTGGCCTTGTCCCACAAAAGGACTAAGTAAAAAATATGAAAGGCCTTATATTGGGCTCTACGGTCAAACCATCATTTTACCACTACTTGATGATGCATGAAATGTTCAAGGGCTACATCTCACTATTCCTCCATCCATACTAGGTTCAGGAGTCGAACCTCCACAATGTTATCCCGGTTGCTGAATTCCTGCATAAACTGCAAAATTGGAATCTGTAAGTTGATTGGGAACACTAGGTTCTAGCCATAAAATAGATGGAATGGGGATGTTCCCAGGGTGGCCTTAATTTGAATGCAATCTTCCCAGAGGGTGAATCTCAGCTTTTGGTGCTAATCCCAGGGGTTCTGTTGTAACAGGTGTTTGATCACTTTGAGTAAATTTTTGTTCGTTTATTTAGCAACACCATTCCCCTGGGGGTAATAGTTGCTGGAAAACTTCAGAGTGATCTTTTGGTCATAGGTCCATTAAAGTAGTTGCACTAAAGAAAATTCCAGACCATTGTCAAACACTATAGTGAAAGGAATTCTAAATCTTGTGATGATGTTTTCTTCCAAGAATTTGAAAACTACGTTTGCCGTGTTGTTTTTGCAAGGTATGGCTTCAGACCACCGGGTGCAGTAAACAGTCGCAATTAGGATGTATTAGTGGTTGGTAGAAAAGTTGGGGTTGATTTCCCTAATAAAGTCAAATTCCCATTAGGCAAAAGGTCTAGCCTCGAAGACTGGTTGTAAAGGCATAGCCAGGTTACACTCACGATATGCCACAGTTTGGAAAGTATGGCACCTTCAAATGTGAGTGTAAACATCTTTGAATATGTAGGGCCAATAATATCTAGCCTGAAGGATTTGATGGGTGGTGGCTTCAGCTGAGCCATGCCCGGTCCAAAATTGCCCATGGAATTCTTCTATCATTTTTGTAGCTTGGTCCCTATCAATGCATCAAAGGTACACTCCCTCATAGTTTTTGCAGTAAAGAATGGAGTTTTTGATCATGAAGTGGGCACTTTTCATCCGCAGAGCGTAGCATTTGTTGGGAGGTAACCCCTCTAGGCATCTATTGTTTAATAATAAGTACACCAGATTGGTGTACCATGGATCTTGAGTGATAGAATCCACTGTATATGTTTGACATTCTATGTGGGGAGTCCTTTTGGCCATCACTCGACTTAGTCCCTGGCCTCAGACTATCTTCATGAGTTTCATTTCTAAGTCATATTCCTAGAGGATGGCCATCCATTTCTCCCATCTCTCTCCCAATTCACTCTACATCAGTAGAGATTTTATAGCCTGGTCCGGGATGATAGCATGCACTTTGCTCCGGAGAATGTAATGTCAAAATTTCTTCACAACGCGAACAAGAGAAAAGGCCTACTTCTCCAATGATGAATACCAGACTTTGGCATTCTTAAAGGGGGAGCTCATGAAAGCTATTGGTCATTCTCCCCCCTTGACCTTTTGGGTCAATACTACTGCAGTAGAATGCGGCAAAGTAAAGGAGTAAATGTAAAACAGGAGGGAGTAGTCTGAACTAGCCAAGATGGGTGCCTTCATTATCATCTATTTAATTTGGGCAAATGCCCACTTTGATTTAGGACTCCACTCAATTTTGGTATCCTTTTTCATCATTTCATTGAGTGGCTTTACTATCTCAATGAATTCAGTAATGAATCACCGAACAAAGTTGATCTTTCCAAAGAAAGATCACATCTCTTTCTTGCTACCGGGCATTTGCAAATTTAGTAGCACTTCAACTCTCTCAGGGTCGATAGATATACCATTTTTGGAGACAATGTACTTGAGAAAATTCCCTTCAATGACCCTAAATATGCACTTCTTAGGGTTGAGGGATATTCTGTACCGATGACATCTCTCACAAATCTGGGCAAGGTGGGTGGAATGATCATGCTTGTCCCAGAAAAATATGGTCAAATCATCCATGTAGATGATTATGTACCGATTCACAAGGCCCTCAAATGCAATGTCCATAGCCTTTTGAAATGTGGCCCCTGCGTTAATAAAGCCAAAGGGAATCCTACAATATGCAAACATTCCCCACTTGGTGGTGAATGTCATTTTGTCTCTATCTTCATATTTAACCATGACTTGGTTGTAGCCAGAGTATCTGTCCAAGAAAGATATCATTTGTGACCCATTTACTATTTTCAACACCCCATCCAATGAGGGGAGAGGGTGATTATCTTTTTTGGAGGCCCTATTCAAATTTCAGAAATCCATGCAAAGATGAATTTCACCGCTCTTCTTTCTAATAGGGACCAAATTGGCAACCCACGTAGTATCCTGGATTAGAAAAATTATCTGGGCTGACAATAGTTTTTCCACCTATTGACGAATTAGAGGCTTGATTAATGGGTTGACTGGTCATTGCTTTTGCATAAAAGGCTTAGCATCAGGTTTCAGGGGGATTGTATGAGTCATAATGGATGTGTCATATATCTTCAAATCCTCATATCCCCATGTGATCACGTCTATGTATTCTCAGAGGACCACAAGAATCTTCTCCTTCTCTTAAGGGGAGTAGGAGGTACCAATGTGTATCATCTTTTCTTCACCAGGCTGGCCGATGTTTACTTTTATGAATTTTCCTCCCTCAGAGGAGGATGATATCTTTTCCTGGCCCTGGGGGTCTGAGTCAAAGATACATTCAAGCACGACCATCCCCTTCGGGATGGTGTTGGTAGGTAGGTCCATGATCCCATCATCTTCATCACCCTGCCCAGTATCATCATGGTCTCATTCCTCCACTATCTATTCCTCGAAGATACCAACATTGGCCATGAAGGCTAGGATATGCTAATCATCTGTAAAAACTTGAAAATGGGTGACATTATCTAGAATGGATGGGGTGGGGATCATTTCAATGGAAAATATCTAGATTCATGAGCCGGCCATGGGTTGTAGTGTGCTGGTAGAAACAATGAGGGCATCTCGGACATAATTCCATCACCGGGGAATAAGATCAATGTCGAAGGTATCAAAATCTTTAATAAGGATCCATGCCCGATTGTGATACATGGCTAGCCTTTTATCATGACATGTGTACTGACTCCAGACCTATTTGACAATCAACTCTGAATCACCTAGAGCCCAGAGGTGAGTGATTCCTTTTCTTAATGCAAATAGGATTCCAAGGACCAAAGATTCATACTCCATAACATTGTTTGTGTATTTGAACTGCAGCCTATAGGATGCGAGGAAGGATTTCCCTCATGGGTTGATTAATTCTACTCTAGCCCCATAGCCTTGTTTGGACTGGGACCCATCAAACTTAAGGGTCCACAAGTCATCATTTGTCATCAGGAGCTGGGGAGAAAAACCAATTTTTGGATTATCATTGGGAGACTTGGGAGGGGCTTCCTCCTACGCTGGTGGCGTATGGGTGAGGTTTGTGTCCGGAGTGGTTTGGGATTGAGATTTTTAGAGAGGCGACACTGAAGAAGTGCTTCTAGTAGGAATGCTAGATTCTGGGGAATCAGCTATATGCTCTTTGTTTTGGAAGGCGTCGATGTGCCGGGTAGTGATGGAAAGGAAAGACTCACACTTTAACTCTGAATGTTTTTGGTAGTGTACTCAGCACTAAGCATTGGACAAGAGTGTAGTGGGGGTCACCATTGCACCCTGAGAGTTAACCTCAACCCTCAAATTTTCTTCTAGGTCTTGGGTTCTCTACAAAACTATGGGATCCTCCTCGAAAGTGAAATCAAATGTTAAGATTTCAAGGGGTTGGTACACCCTCGGGGAAGTCTCAGAGAATAAGACCTCATTAACCCTTCCAACTTTGGTAAGGGCCTGCTTCATCCAAGACTCACTTTCAACCCAGATTTTGTTCGATTATCCTTCCCAGGGGAGCCATAAGTGAGAGAAGTCAGTCGAAAAGTATCCATTCAATGAATTAGACCAGTTCCAACTTAACAACATTCTATAAGTTTCTATGATGTCTACCACTTGAATATTGATTATGATGGCTATTCTAGGGTCTTGAATGAGCTGTATCTGGACATTTTTTAATTCACCCACCATTTTCATAGTAGTTTTATCTAGTTGAATCACTGTGCCAATAGATGGGGTGGGTTTGAATCTGAGCTTCTGGCATATGGATAGGGGCATGATATTGCTAGAAGCCCTAGAATCCACTAGGCAGTTGTGTATGTTTTTGCCTTGTATGTTCAGGCCTATTAGGAATGGAGGATCCTTAGTATTTCCCTAGAAGATAGCTGCATTGGCATCCTCAAAAGAGACATTCTTGGGTGGACGACTGACAACCTCTAGGTTTTCTAGGAGTTTTAGAAGAGACTTCTTCTACTTAGGACAATTTAGCAAAACCTCCATCAAGGTCATGGAGGTGGTGGTTCATTCTAATGCTTTCATAATATTGAACCTTCCTCCCAGGAATTGATGGCTTCCTTGGCTGGGTCTTTTGCTTGGTTAGAGCTAGAACCTTTTGGAGGGATAGGCCATTCAGTTGTATTGTCCTTGGGAGGAGTGTCCTTGGGGTATGTGTTGATGGGGTGTTGCTGATCGGGTCTACCAACAGTCGTAAGTTGTCACTGGGTACCGGGGGTACATGCCAACTCCACTTGCAAAAGGTTACCTGGGGAAGTTAGATTACCTGGGCCTCCAAACACTTAGGTGTTGGGTCATGATAGTGCGGGGCTTGGTTGGGAGGGGTGACTATTTTTGAGGGGGATAGCTGGTTTCTTCAACTCGTTCTCTCCAGAGATTTAGTAAGGTGAGGTTCCTCCTAGCATTCTACACTTAGCAAGTAAAATGAAAAAGATCCTACAGGGTTAGAGGTACTTCATCTAACTATAGTTACGCTTAAATATTCAAAACATTGATAATGCTCTGATATACTACACTAAATACCGAAGAAATACACAACCATCAGTTAGTATTTTATTAGTAGCAAAGGGAAAGAGGTCGTTAATCTACTTGACATATCAGAGCAGAAGACATAAAGAACATGAAACATAAAATACCATTAACTGAGAAGTTTGAATGCCAACAACATCATTACAAAGAATTCTCCCTTCTTCATTAATGTTTCTTCTAGCAAGCATTGATGTGTGATAAATTGGTGGCTCCAGGGGAGCATCTAACTACTGAGTGAAACAATGGAGCATTGAGCTCTACAACTGAAATGAAAAATCACTTTTCTATTGTTGTGGACAGAAAAATCATCAATTTTGTTGACCCTTGGAAATGGGCTGGTCTTACTATTTATACACATTTTCTTCTAACCCTAACCCTAACCCTATTTTACATCATGTTTCAATAAAATACAATATCTGGGGGCTGATACTACCTGCACCACCCTACAAAAGACCTTGAGATGGAATAGGCCTGATATGTCAAAAGAATGAGACAAGAATATACAACAGAAGAATCAGCCTCGAGAAGAGAGCCAAGAAGGAGAAGGAATAAATCAGATACTTGGGGACCGAGGCTACATGCCTCATAAATAGGAAATGTGGCACCATGTCTCCAATGTGCCAGGTGTACCTCTGAAATAGTGCCTTGAGAAGACCATCTTGTCAGAAAACCAACTACTGAGTCGACGCCCCCTTGATGTAGCCAACTACCTTCTGACAGTATTTATTAACTGCTTCTAAAAGTGACCGGTTAGCCTCAGGGACCGAGACACAGATCACTTGAAAGAATACAAAATTTGGGATCCGCGACTCTGGGATCCGGGAACTTACATTCTGAAAGAATAAAGAATACCAAATTTTTGGGTTTTCTCCAGCCTCCGGAGAAACCTTATGGTTGTTTTTTATCATTGAAGGCCTGGAGGAGGTGGGAGATGCCATCTTTGTCAATATCCTTCAGGCCGGCCCTTCGGTACTTAGCCACCTCAATCTGTTCCCCCAGGTCTGGAACATTCTCCTTAAATTCATCGGCCATTCTCGCCACGTCGTGGCCACTAAGCACCATACGAGTTAATATTTTCATTTGAGCACCATCTATTCCCTCCAGGGACTGATATCGGGACTTCATCATTTCATCAAAACTCCCCAAAACTAAATCTTCTGGCATGCACGTATCTGTACAGAGGGGGTCAGCCCAAGAAATTTTTGTTATAAAAGACTTGTATAAATTAAAAGAATATTTCACTGCATTGACCTTCTCCTATAGAGTCCCCACTAGTTGCTTGGTTACCTCTAATGTGAGGTCAAGTCTGGAGTGTTGGGTTCTCACAAAATCAAATGATTCATCCCCCATAATTCTGGATTCAGAAACTATTTCCTCTCCTAGGCCGAGGAGTTCTTCAAGCTCTACCTTCCATGCTTGATAGTTTTCAATATCACCCTCCCATAGGTCAATGAGAGTCTCTGTCTCATGCAGAACATGTCAGGGTGCATATAAGTTTGGGAGGGTTGATACCAGGAAATACTAGGTGTTTCCTATTTGCAAAGTGACCCATTCGTCGACCGCCTAGGCTTTCTTCTTCATTGTTCGCAGGGAGTCTATGTCGCTCTACGGTAGTGGAGCCTTAGATGTGGAAGCCTTTAGAGGGGTGGTGTTGATAGGTCAGACCAGCTCAGTAAGCAACCCCATAAGGTTTGCATTTTTCTCTTTTTCTATTTTGAGCCTTTGGGCCTCTTTTTCATAACAGGCCTACACTTCCCTAGCTGCCTCCTTCAGCAGGTCCACCTCGCCCTATTTTCTCCTCTTTCCTAGTGATACTTCTATAATGTTATAATCTCTAGGCTCTATGGTTGCTTCATCAGCATCTGGGGGAGGTGTTTCCACAATAGCAACTATTTCTCTGCCCAACCCAGTTCAAAGAGTACGAACCGTCCAGGCTTTCTTGGCCCTTGATGGGGCCTGGACCTGAGCCATCATTTCAGCTAGGGAGAGAGGAACTCCGGGAGTGGAAGGAGCCTTTCATTTCTTGCTATCCACTAACCACTGAGGTGGTAGGGTTGGCTTATTCACCAAAGTCTATTCTTTTGGTTCTTCCCCGATGCCCTACGACTGTTCTTCCTCAGTGGTGTGGGTCTCATCTGCCCCTTTGTCTGTGTTCTTTTCTTTATCAGCAATACCCTCCCCAGCTACATCCATTTCCTCAGCCTTGTCCTCTATATCCATTTCTTCATTTGGACTCTTGTTGGATTCCTCGGGGATTTCTTCCTCTTGTTGCCCCTTTTTTTCCTCGGCATCTATTGCTAGGGTTTATTTTTCTATTGGCACATCCTTTGGAAATAGTGAAGGTACTGGGCCAAGATTTAAAGTCTGGGCCATGGTAATTACTTGCCCAAAGGTCGCCCTCAGGAGTGGCACTTGGAAAATGGTGGTTGGGGTTATAGTTACTCCTGTAGGTCCAATTCCCCTAGCAGATGTTGTTTGTTCATTCTTCCTTGATTGGTCCACCCCCAAATCTTGCATCTCCAGAGCCTTGAAAGTGATCTCTAGCTCTATTTCCTTTTCCTCTTCTATCTGTTCTTCTTGCTCCTGTGTAGTTTCTTGTTCCATAACTTCCTCTTGGGCTGGGCCTTCTACCTCTGTTTACTTGGTGTCCCCCTGCAGGTTCCTGAACTCATCGGTTGCAAAGACATCATCAAATTCCTCTTGCGAAGGAGGACTGGCTGGGACTTCAGAAGGCTCTATTTCTATCTCTGGCTCTAGGGAACTAGAAGAGAGGATCTCTACTTGTGGGGTCTGGGGCATACCCAACCCTGGCTCTGCCTTAGGCTTTTTGTTAAGCCTCTTCCTTCTTCGGGTAACTAAGGGTGGTCCCGCATCCCTTAGTGCTACTTGTTCTGTTGGATCTACCCCCATTTCCTTAACCATCAAGGCCACCAACAATGGGGAGGAAGGGGGAAGAATTGGCCCAGCCATGAGTACCAGAGTGGCCAGCCGTGTGATTAACTTCACCCTCATTTGTTGGGAGGCTACCACTGACTATTTTATTTATTCTTTTATGGGGACTTCCTGCACAAGAGGAGTTGTATCTATTCCTTTCCCTTTATCCACTCCCTGTGAAGAAGTCCCAACCCCCGGAGTTAACTTTGGTACTGTCTAGGCTTCCCTGCGGGCACTCCTGAGGCACACTTTCTTGAAGTATGCATGGATTCACTCGACCACCTCTCGGGTGAAGTCCTCAATTGTTGGCCCTTCCTGGGCATCCCAATTTACTGGTGGGAGGGCCATTGTATCAATCCCCTTTGCTTTGTACTAGGGATCAATCGTGGGGCCAGCATCTGAGAAGTTCTCTGAGAACCTCCAGAGTTTTAATCTTTCCATCATGCCTGCCATCATCCTGACGTAGTGCCAGCTCCGCACTTCCACATCATCCTGGCAATCTTCCCAAAATTCCTCCATATGGTAGTGATGGGGCTCCGAAGCCTGGGGAAGTGCCACTACAATCTTGCCATGTGAATCAAAATTTTTCTGCGTCAAGTAGAATTCTTCCAAGTTGTAGCCTTTAAGCTTGTTATTCACCTCTTTTGTAGTGGCTAGACTGCATGAATAGTTCCCACAAGTGATTGGGAATGAAATATTGGTTACCTTCTTTAAGGCAAAGAATGCATGCAACTCCATCATCTGCCTACAGTATTCCAAGAGAACGATCTTGTCCCCATAGTGCTTGGGCAACAAGTAGGGTTTTCCAGAGAAGCCGGTGACCCTAATATAAGTGCTCTATTGGAATTGGATGTAGTAATGTCCATAGCTCTGGACCAAATTTATCACCTCTGTGGATAGGCGATATCCTGTGTCCCGGGTGGGTATTAGCAGGTGGTAGTAAACAAAGGCATCATTTACCTGGCAAAAACTTGGGAAGTTGGCCTCGCATTGAACCTATGGGAAATGGTCCCACGGTGCCTTTTGTCCCAGACCAATCCTGAGTATGCCATCTGTAAGTAGCCCATGGGCATGGGGTCTCTACTGCGCCATGGCCTAGAAAATATAAGAAGTCATGTAAAATTTCTTCTTCCTAGCTAGTTGGAGGAATTGGGAGTCGACGTGGTTCAAAATTATAACTGCCCAGTCGAAGTACCCTCCCTTAGTGGAGATGCCGAGGAGGAAGTAATACATCCATGGAGAAAATTCCTAGGAAGAGGGTTTCCCAAAGACTCAGGAAAGTGCTATCATTCCCATATGGATGCTCTCTTTGAACTCAGACCTGGGAATCTCTATCTTCATCCTCTTGGGGTCCCTCTTCGGGACCTTGAGCTAGTGAGTGTTCATATATATCTAGGCGACCTCCTCTAATTGCGTGAATTGGGCCAAGGCATCCGACCTTGTAACCACAGAAGGTTTTTCAAATCGAGGGATCCCTAGACCCGCTTAGAAGGTGTCAGGGTCGAGGGATACCAGAGGAGTAGGGTACCCGGTGGGTTCTGCGGTCGTGAGCATAACAGCCTAGACAGAAGAGTTGTAATTAGCGACCATCATTAGAATAAGCTCTAGAGATTTCATAGAGCATGGGAAACAAGCTGCCTTAAGAATCCTAGAGTCCCCAACATTGATGGCTAGCTGATCTCCAGCCTGTCACTGGATGTACATCATTTTCACTAAGGCTTACATCTCAGGCCATGTCCCGACGCTAGTGTCGATAACGAGTTTAACTTTAGACTGAATCTTTGAGCCCATGATAACACTGTCCTTCACAAACTTCATGCTTAGGGGGAACTTCTCCAAAGCCCTCTCTATTTTGGATTTAACAATCGCTCTGGTAGCCGCTGTGGAAGGTAGTTTTAGACTTCTGGGTGGTGAGGATGCAAATGCTTCAGACATGTTTGGAAGTGCACTCTGGAAACCTACAAAGCAAAGTGACCATTAGAATGCATTAATAAATAAATACTCTAGGGTTTGGAGATCTTACCACCGTGATGTTTGCTCTCCCTGAAAAGTTAGTTTCCTTCAAAAATTCTGGAAAGCACATACATATTATGAACTTAGGAATGACTGATCATCTGGGTCTGGGAATTTTATCACATTTGGAAAGGACATGGGATGGATGATGGTAGGAGAGAGAATTAACTATTGGTGAAGATGTGCAAAAAGGCAAACCGTCAGGCCCACGTGGGTGCCACATGGGTAGGTAATAAATAGGAGTTATGGCAATGACGGCGGAGCCAACTGTCTGAATGCACGAAAAGTGAAGGCCACTTAGATGGATTTAAATGTTCACATGGGACATAAATGAGGGCCAGGCTAGTTTTATAGAGGAGAGAGAAAACTACCTGTTTGAAACCGGTCGAGGGCCGAGTTTCAAATAGGTGGTATTCTGCTCAAAACAAGCTTTCAGGCAGAAAACTAGGAACACTGGCAACTTAGCGAGCTTGCTAAACTATCTAGAAGGATATACATAAGATATACATTGTCGCAAAGATATATATACATGGGAAATAGAGGGATATAAAACAAATATATACTAAAATTACACATATATACATTGCAGAGTGAACATCTATAGGAGACCAAACAAAGCATAGGATATATACATCTTTCTACACTATTTATAAGCTAACTACACCTGCACATAGGGCAGACAACCCTTTGGCAGAGATGACCCACCAATGGGCAGCAAAACTAGAAAGAAACAAAAACAACCAAAATAGAAGAAAGAGGCAAAGACAACCACAAATAGAAAGAGAACATCAGACAGAAGGAAAATTGAAAGGAAAAGAGGCACAAACCTGAGAACATGAAAAGGAGAAGGAAAGAAGCCTCCACAGAAGCTTTGCAATAGCTACAACTGCCAAATGATCATGACCCGTCACTACAAAGCAGTCACAATCACTCAGAAATGATGGAAGTATTTAGCACTGATTATCATTAAATCTCTGCAAATCGCTCTAAAATTTCTTGAGTGTTTAATCACGGTAAATGTGAAAATGATAGGTAACTTCTATTTATACCCACAGTAAAAAGCAATCCACCTCATCACCAGCAAACTCCAGATAGATAGACCTCCGAACTCTGGGCCCAGGGATTCCCCGCGACGATATCACCTTAAGGAAAGAGAACATCGTGGCGAGGAATCTCAGAGTCCAAAATTTGGCTCCCGATAAAGGATGACAAACTCTGGGACCAGGGTCCCAGAGGCACAAGAAACCAACAAAACAAAACACGACCACGGGGAAGAAAACCCTAGAGAAAGAAAGCAAAAGGAGAAAGACAAGGCAAGAACCACAAGCAAAAAAAAAAAGGGGGACCCAACATTTTGCACACAAAATGTAGGGATGGGGATGTAGGGCATAACAAATAGAAACTATCTAGGACAAATGCCTTAGCGCATTTGAGAGCTATAGAATCTCTGGTTAGCAACACTAGAACAAGTCACTACTCGAAGTGGCTGACAAGCAAGGAGCAACATATCTGAGAGAATCTGACCACACGGGATCCATTGCATAGTCTTCCATGAGTGGTGGCATGTGTGCTTTGGAAGGAGATCAAGCCGATGACCTCTAGGAGGAGTAGAGAAGAGGCACTAATTACATTGAACCATTCATCTGATTTGTTCATTGCTCCTGGAGACCAGAGCTTCATCTCACTTTCCTTTTTCTTTTTATTTTGTTTATTTCTAGGTGGGAAGGTGGTACTTCTTTCACCATTAAGCTTAAGCTTAGCTAATTTTAATGGTGGTACTTCTTTCACCTTTCCACCTATATTTAGATGTTGAAGAGGGGATAAAAATATGGACCCGGGAAGAATTCCTTAAAGTTTCAGACCTGGGTCAACAACCTAGTACAATCGATCTACCCTCAACATGTCCGACTACTTGTTCCTTATATTTTTTTTTGGTTCACTGATTGTGAGACCTTCAGGGATAAAACCCAATGGATATTTCTCAAAATGTACCACCAAACCTGTAAGACCACTCCGGAGACCGGGCCAGTTCCACTATGCTAAAGATAGATTCTTAAGTTCACCATGCTATAGACATCGTACCAGAGACCAGAGTTTATGCGAAGCATTCTAATCCTTTCAAGAGAGAACAAAACGCTAGGACACGAAGAGGAAACTAGAAACAAAAAAAAAAACCACCAAAAGAGGACTGCACCGGAGGGCAGTCAACAAGGCTATTTACAAGACATGGTACCTCCCAACAAGGCACCGGGAAAGAAATATTTACAAGTGGAAGGCCTTACATAAAGTATAATTTCAGACAAACTTACCCTATTCAAAGTAATGTTTGAGAAACTGTCCATTGACGGGCAATGAAACAGGTTCCCCAGTCATGGTGTTAAAGTGGTAAGTATTTGCCCTGCAGATTTCTGATATTAGATATGGTCTAAGCCAGAGCCATTGGAACTTGGTATGCTTTCCTTTCTTTTCCCGGGCCTTGTCCCACAACAGGACCAAGTCCAAAATCTAAAAAGCCTTATATTGGGCTCTGTGGTCAAACCATTGTTTTACCACTGCTTGATGATGTGCAAAATGCTCAAGGGCTATGTCTCGCTGTTCTTCCATTCACACCAGATTTAGGAGCTGAACCTCTACGATGTTGTCCCTGTTGCTAAATTCCTGCATAACCTATAAAACTGGGATCTATAAGTTAATCGGGAATACAGGGTTCTGGCCATAAAGTAGATGGAATGGGGATGTTCCCAGGGCGGTCTTGATTCAAATGTGATCCACCCAGAGGGAAAATCTCAAATTTTGATGCCAATCTCAGGGATTCTATTCTAGCAGGTGTTTGATCACTTTAAGTAGATTTTTATTCATAGATTCAACAATGCCATTCCCCTGGGGGTAATAGTTGCTGGAAAACTTCAGAGTGATATTTCGATTGTAGGTCCACTCGAGTAATTACACTAAAGAAAACACCAGACCATTGTCAAATACCAAAGAAAAGGGCATTCCAAACCTTGTGACAATGTTTTATTTTATGAATTTGATAACTACGTCTACCGTGTTATTCTTGCACGGTATAGCGTCAGACCACTGGGTGCAGTAATTAGTAGCAGTGAGAATGTATTAGTGGTTGGAAGACGAGTTGGGGTTGATCTCCCTGATGAAGTTAAATGCCCATTGGGTGAAGGGCCTAGCCTCGAAGACTGGTTGCAAAGACATAGTTGGGTTATGCTCATGATGTGCCACGGTTTGGCAAGTGTGGCATTTTCTAACATGAGTGTAAACATCTTTGAATATACAGGGCCAATAGTATCTGTCTCAAAGGATCTGATGGGCAGTGGCATCGGCTGAGCCATGTCCGGTCCCAAACTTCCCATGAAATTTATCAATCATCTTTACAGCTTGGTCCCTGTCGATGCACCGGAGGTACACTCCCTCGTAGCTCCTGCGGTAGAGCGCAGAGTTTTTGATCATAAAGTGAGCGCTCTTCATCTGTAGGTCACGGAGTTTATTGGGAGCTAACCCCTCTAGGCAATTTTTATTTAGTAGTCAATATACCAGATCGGTATACCATGGGTCTCGAGTGATGGACTCCACTGTGTAAGTTTGACATTCTATGCGGGGAGTCTTTTCTGCCATCGCTCAACTCAGTCCCTGGCCCTGGACTATCTTCATGGGCTGTATTTCCAAATCATATTCCTAGAGGATGGCTATCCATTTGCCCTATCTTTCACCCAACTCAATTTGCATCAGTAGAGACTTCGCGGCTTGGTCCAGAATGATAGCATGCACCTTGCTCCAAAGAATGTAATACTGATATTTCTTCATGGTGTGAACCAGAGCAAAGGCTTGTTTCTCTAGTGATGAATATTGAACTTTGGCATTCTTGAAGGGGGAGCTCATGAAAGCTATTGGTCATTCTTCCCCTTCAACCTTTTGAGTCCACACCGCCATGGAAAAATGTGGTGAAGCAAAGGAGTAAATATAAAATAGAAGGGAATAGTCTAGACTAGCCAGGATGGGTGCTTCTATTATTATCTATTTGATCTGGGTGAATGCCCTCTTTGCTTCAGGGATCCACTCAATCTTGGTATCCTTTTTCATCATCTCATTGAGTGGTTTGACTATTTTGGCAAATCCAGTGATGAACCACCAGATGAAGTTGATCTTTTCGAAGAAGGATCGCAATTTTTTCTTACTGTCGGGCATTTGTAAGTTTAGCAATGCTTCAACTCTCTCAGGGTCAATGGCTATGCCCTTCTTGGAGATGATATTCCTGAGCAACTTCTCTTCGGTGACCCTGAATATGCACTTCTTGGGGTTGAGGGATATTCCATATCGGTGACATCTCTCGTAGATCTGAGCGAGATGGGTAGAATGGTCACGCCTGTCCCAAGAAAAGATGGTCAAATCATCCATATAGATGATTATGCATCGATTCACAAGGCCCTCAAACGCAATGTCCATGGCCTTCTAAAATGTGGCTGCTGCCACTAATACATTTGGGGTGAAATTGTGACAGAAATTTGCGAGGGCGGGCAAATGTTATGTGTTTTTGGCTTTTTTTTTTCAATTATAACCTGACAACGTTGCAATTGCGACGTTCATGAGATATAAGAAAAAAAAGAAAAGAAAACGTTGGTCATTTCACAACTATGGTCGAAGATCTTGATGCTCTACAATGAATTCTACCACCGTGTCTACTTCAACGACTTGAGGGTGAGACGGGGGTTCAGACAACATTTTTGAATACCAATATTCAAGGTAAATTATTGTAGAGAATCTGAGTTTTGATCGAATGGGTAAAAGAGCAAGGGTGTGACAAAGTCAAGAGCGGAGGGAGGTTACAGGTCTAAAGTCAATAATAGCTTTAACGGATACCAAATAACTGGAGACTCAGGTATGTTCCTCAAATACCCTCCCTTCAAAGTTCAAATACTCTTCAAAGTTTTTAACGCCCAAGAGAAAAACTTGTTTGTGAGATACAAATTTTTGAGTGTCGACAATCGGCTAGGGCACACCGCGAGACCTCTATTTCATCTATTAAAAGAGATCTTTCCCTCAAACTTGGTTTCAAAGTGTGTGACTATTTAGATGTTTCTTCAAATCCCCTTACATGGAAAATAGACCCAGTATGGTTTTAGGATCCTCTCAAGAGAGTGATTATTCAACTTATTAACTCACTGAGATTTTACAGACTAAACCCGCAAGATAAGCTTATTTGGTGTTTCTCAGTCAATGGGATTTATTGGGTCAAGTCTGGTTATAAAAATGCTTTCTCCTTAGTGGCCCCAGAGGTTCAATTAGTACAAGATGTAGAACTATAAAGTGATTCATAACGTTACATTTTTTTAGTGGACATTTTTTCACACATTTTTTCATCAAAAAATCCACACCTTGGATAACATTCAGAACAATTTGGAATCTATTTCTCACCTTTTGTATTATTGTCATTATTCCTGGCAGCTATGG
>MU223195.1:0-28041 GCA_018584345.1 Thuja plicata
TAGTTTTGAAGATATTGAAAATTTTCGGTATTGAAAACAGGGTACAGAAACTTCGAGCTCAGTTTTGAAGGCTTTAGAGGCCCCGGATGAGGTCGAAACTTGGGCTCAATGATGCTTGCATAATTGACACATTGTAGAGCGCTTCATGGGGTTATAATAGTCAATCGGGTCAACTAGTGATGACTTATGGTCTCCGAAAGTTGGGCCACCTGAAATAGCAGAAAATAATTTTTCCTTCAAAATTTTCGGGTTTAAAAAGTTATTTTGAGCCGACTTTGATGTATTAAAATGAAAAATAAAATAATTCTAAGTTTGGTCGGCTGTAAGGGCTAAATTTTTGGAACCTTCTCGGGCGGTGGAAATTGCCTATATAAAGAAGGCCCGTAGTGTTGTCTTAGGCAGTTCGGGGCAGTTCTGGGTGGATCGAAGTAATAATTCGAGGCTTTGTCCTACAGAATATTGTAAGTGAAATGCCCATGTGGTTTTGCATATTGTATTTCTAAAAGTTTTTAATTCCACATTTGTGGAGATAATAAGAAGCCCATTTTCTGTTCTTGCAAATTGTTGTTGTTTCTCTATTTCTGTTATGTGTTTGTGGCATTAAGGAAAGCACCCTTCATCACAAGGTGACATTTCTATATTTAAGTGTTTGAAGACCTCTAACAAGGCCACTCCTTACAGGGTGATTAAATCCTCTAACATGGTCATACCTAACAGTGTCTTATTATAACCTTTAACAGGGTTGGCTCCTAACAAGGACCACTTCAGAAGAGTAAAAAAAAGTGACTAGTTGCAATTGGTGGTTTTTCCCATATTGGGTTTCCACGTTAAATCTTGGTGTTATATGTGTAAATTCTATTTACTTTATGATTTATGTTTCTACATTTAATCACTAAATAATAATCACAGTCAATATATTGAAATTTTACTTTGTTAACCGAGTGACAGTAGAATATCTATGTTAGCTGAGTAACAGTGATAAGTTTGTTTAAGGCATCTAAGGGACTTGAATTTATTTTTATGGTAACTCATTCACCCCTCCCCTCTTAGTTACTCAATTCAAGTCCAATAATTTGTATTAGATGTTTTTGGTGCTTTAAGGAAAGGTTTCAAGGCATAAGGTAAAGATCACAGATTTCTTAGAAAAGGGAGATTCCCAAGCTTAAAAATGACAACTTCATTGCATTGAAAGATTTGATGAGGCTACATCTATCTACTATTCGAGATACTAGTTTGCAATTCTTGGATCACAAATATGTGGAACCACCGAGACCTATGTCTATCGATCAGATGGTGGACATGAAGCATCATAAAATAATGATGATTGATATAGCGTCTTCACTTAGCTACTCCAAATTAGATGAAGTCAAGGACTTCCCTACTGCCTATGATATTCGGAAGAAACTACATATAATATATGAAGGAGATGACAATGTCAAGAGAGCCAAAGAAGAAAGTCTCAGAGGTAAGTTTGATCATATCAAAATTAAAGAAGGAGAAGACATAACAAAATACAGTGAACAAATCAAGAAAAGTGTCTGTGCAATCAGAGCTGTCGGTGGAACAATTGTAGACACAATGGTCAGTAAGGTATTAAGGAATTTATTTCCAATCTATGCAATTAGAGTTTCATTTATTAAGGAGATGAGATGCAATAATGATATAACCTTAGATGGACTGGTTGGAAGACTTACAACTTTTGAAATAGACAATTTTGACAATTATTCGAGCCTAATCCTAGAAATTTTGAGTCTACATTCAAAGATAAATTAAACCTTGTAAAGATGAAAGGAAAACATATTGACAGTGACAATGATGATGATTCTGATTATGAAGATCTAGAAATCATTGAAGCATTACTTGCAAATAGATATGCAAGAGGAAAAGGATAGTACAAAGGAAGAATACCATTTCTTTTCTTTTCATGTGATGAGTTTGGTCGCATTGTTGCTAAGTGTCCAAACAAGGAAGAAAAAGGTGAGAGAAACCTCAACAAGTACAAAGGCAGTAAAGATTTCAAAAGTTATAAAATCTACAAGGATAAAGGTAAGAAATCATTTTACATTGCTAAAGATTCTGATAGTGATGAAGATGAAGATGGAATGATTTATATTGCTATTAAGGATGAGTCAGACAATGAAGATAATGAAAAGACTACACTTTACTCTCATATTAGCAAGAATGACACCTAGATATTTGATAGTGGTTGTTCTCACCATATGACTAGTGATAAAACTAAATTTGAACATCTTGAGCACTATGATGGTGGGAGTGTCAGTTTTGGGAACGATGAACCCTGCTATGTGAAAGGAAAAGGTTGTATTTCTCTAACTAAAGGAATAAAATGTGATAATGCTTATTGGGTTGAAGGAATAAGGCATAATCTACTAAGTGTGGCACAACTGAATAACATTGGTTTCAATGTGGAATTCATGAATGATAAGGCCAAGCTCCTAGATGGTAAGGGAAACCTAGTTTGAAATAGAAGGCAAACAAAAGGTAATCTATTTTATCCTGATCTCAATGAAAGTTCATGTTTTATTGCACAAGTAGAAGATATCTAGTTATGGCATAAAAGGTTGTGTCATGTGAATTTTGATAACCTAATCAACATAAGAAAAAATGTAATGCTAAGAGGAATTCCTAGCTTGAAGAAATCTAAATTGGCAATATGCAAACAATGTCAAATTGGGAAGAAGGGAAAAAATAATTTCAAGAGAAAGAATTAAAAAATAGAAGTCTTGGAATTAGTGCATACTGATTTGTGTGGACCAATTGGAAAAAAAAGTTACACATGTGAGAAGTATTTCATTCTATTTTTTGATGACCATTCCCGAATGATGACTGTTATGTTTCTCAAAGAAAAATTTGAATCTTTTAAGAAGTTGAAATGGTACCTTGCCAGAGTTGAGAATGAAACAAGAAAGAAACTTAAATGCCTAAGATCTGACAGAGGAGGAGAATTCATTTCTAATGAGTTCAATGAATTTTGCAATGAAAGAGGAGTCAAGAGACAAGTATCTGCCCCAAGTAAACCACAAAAAAATGGTATACCAAAAAAAAGGAACATATCCATTATGGATTGTGCAAGAACCTTGATGATTAAAAAGATTTTTGCTACCAAATACTGGAAGGAAGCCATCAACACTACAATTCACACCTTGAACGAAGTTCAACTGAAGAAAGGTACTTAGAAGACACCTTTTCATTATCGTATAGCTATAAACCTAATGTTAGTTATTTCAAAGTATTTGGAAGTAAATGTTACATCTTGAAGGAAGAAAGAAATGGAAAATTTGATGTAAAAGGTGATGAAGTTATATTCCTAGGATACTCCTACAAAATAAAAGCATATAAATGTTTAAATCTTACTACTCATAAAGTCATAGAAAGTGTGCATGTAAAGATTGATGAGTTTGCAGAGAGAAATTAAGAACATATCAATAAAGAGCTTGAGGACTACAAGAAATTTTTGTATTATGAAACTAATAATATACCTAAGACACATGAAATGGTGATTGGACAACAACCATGTTAACCACTAAATTCATCAGCACAAACCTTGTTGCAACCTGAGCATCTAACTGTTGAAACTGAGTCATAGATAGAGGGAACTGAGTCTCATAATGAAGAAACTGAGTCAGAGAGAGAGGGAAATGAGTCACAGATAGAGGCACCCGAGTCATAGATAGAGACACCCGAGTCTGAGATAGTGAAACTTGAGTATCAGACAGAAGAAAAGAACAGAACATTTGAGTATTGTGAACATAGTGGAGCAAGCCCAGAATCAAAGAGGAAAGAACATATACTTGTTAAGTATGCCAGAAGGCATCATGCACCTGAAAAATAGTTGGAGATGAGATAGAAGGTATAATGACAAGGAACAAAATCAAAGGTAAATGCTTTCTTAGTGAAATTGAACCTAGAACTATTAAGGATGCATTGGACGATGAAAGCTAGATAGAAGCAATAAATGAAGAGATTGAGCAGATAGAAAAGAATAACACTTGGACTCTTGTACCTAGACCAAAAGATAAGAATGTGATTGGTACTAAATGGGTTTTCAAAAACAAGATGAATGAAAAAGGAGAAGTTTCCAGAAATAAAGAAAGATTAGTATCTAAAGGATGTGCTCAAGAAGAGGGTATTGATTGTGCAACCTGAAGGTTTCTTAGATCCTAACAAAAGGAATATGGTTTGCAAACTAAACAAAGAATTGTATGGACTGAAGAAAGTGCCTAGAGCCTGGTATGAAAGATTGCACGGTTACTTGATAGGTATTGGATTTTAGAAAAATAATAAAAATAGTAGCTTGTACATCAAAGAAGGGTCCTAGAAAAAGATAATGTTACCAAAGATATTTATTGATGGCATACTATTTATTGGACATGATGATTTATGCAAAGCATTCTCCGAAGCCATGAGTAAGGAAGTTGAGATGTCTATGCTTTGTGAAATCAAATTTTTTGTTGGTTTACAAGTTCATCAGATGAAGGATGGTATCTATATTACTCAATCTAAATATATCAAAGAGATACTGAATAAATTTGGGATAGAAGATTCTAGACTAGCTGGGACACCTATTCATACTTGACATAAGTTGTCTAAGGATAATTATTCAAAGGAGGTAAATCAGACTACCTACAAATCCATGATTGGTATACTTCAATATGTTGATCACACTACACCTGATATTGCATTAGCAGTCGGTATTGTTGCAAGTGTTTCAGCTAATCCTAGAGAGAATAACCTTTAGGTTATCAAAAGGATTTTCAGACATCTTAAGAGTACTAAATATTATGGATTATGGTATAAGAGAGTAAAAGCACAAATTTGTGTCACGTTTTAGGTCCACTTATCAGCACAACTAAATTTGAGTATTTCTAAATAAAAAATAATATTCGTCAAACATATGGTCTAGCTATATTCATTCTACCTAAGCTAGATAAGTGGTTAAACTTTTTCAATTGGAAATGTCTATTAAAAACATGTTTTATACCAATTATCAAAGAAATAAATTTATTTCAGAAAATTGACCTTTCAATAACCCCTACTCTTTTTTATGATATTTTTAAAAAATATAAAAAATACCCTTTTGTAGAGTTGAGAGTCAATATTATTGTTATATAAAGTGTATAGTATTTTTATTAGATCTAATATATTATAAGTTGAAAATACAACAAGTATGTATTTTAACATTCCAAAAGATGTTGCTTCAAATAAATAAAATAATAATAAACAATACCAAAAAAATTTAAATTTTATATTTGACACAAGAAGAGAGAGTCATCTTCAATAATATGTAATATTCTTTTCTGAATAGTATAGATTTGATAGGGGAAATTTGGTGGGAGATGAAAACTGTCGATTTCAGATAAGTTCAACTTTGGGCAGTTATAATAGAGAAAATATACATTGAAAACAAATCTTTTTTCTTTTCTACACTAGCTATACATTTTATCTATAACATATTTTTAAATTAGAGTAAAATAGATTATTTTCATATCCTTGTTTGGTGGGAAGTAGACCTGATATTTTCAGACATTTTTAGGAATTGAAAAATGGATTTCAAAAATTTAAAAACTATGTCAATTCATGTTCAAAAAAAATTTAAAAAATTGTACGTATAAACTTCATCCATTTTTACATATTTCATTAGTTTACATCATCTTCAAATTCTAAATAAAAATGCCACTTTTTATGTCATTCAAGTTGAACAGTTTGCATGCAGTGGTCCTTTTCCTTTATAAAAGTGTGACCTGGGTTTGTAATTTTACCCAAGAAAGAAGGAAACTTTGATTTGAATACTTTTACTGATGATGGTTGGGAAGGAAGTGCTGATTATAGGAAGAGAATAATTGGTGGAGCATTATTTCTTGGAAAGAGGTTAGCCTCCTAGATAAGCAAGCAACAGAACTGCATTTCTCAGTCTATAGAAGAGGTAGAGTATGTTGCTACGGCAGTGAATTGTTCAAATATCATTTGGTTCAAACAACTGTTATCATGTATGAAGGATGAAATCAAAGAAAAAGTTATTATCTACTATGACAACACCAGTTCTATTAACATTTCAAAGAACCCTTTGATGCATACTAAGACTAAACATATTGTAATAAAGTATCATTTCTTGAGGGAATTGGTTGAGGACAAGGAAGTAAGATTGGAATATGTGAATACTAAAGAACAAATTGTAGACATATTCACAAAACCATTATCTAGGGATGCATATTAGTATCTTAGAGGAAAGATAGGGGTGATTCCCCTAACTGAAGCTCACTAAAACATAGTTTATTGATGCATCAACCGAGCTACAGAACAAATTTAACATGTCATTGCAAATTGTCAGAGCTTATTGCATATGAATCAGTACCACAGGTACATTACACCTTCATTAGATGTGTATTGGATAGTGTTTTTGGAATTAGTTGTCAAAGAGGGCAAGTTTATTGATGTCATGCCAAAGGAATTATTGATGACAGAGGGAGAAATTCTATCAGAAACAAAGATTCATGTAAGAGGGAGAGTTTCCTGAGAGATTTTGAAGACAGATGAAGTTTTGGGATGAGAATTATAATGAAACTAAGGAAATTAATAAAATTTTATTCTTGTGTCTATTTCTCTACAATTCTTTGTATTATGACATGTTGTGTTGCCATCAATTCCAAAGAGGGATATTGTTGATGACAATTATTCAATTGTGTATTGTCATTGATGTTTACACAAATACATTGATGTTTCACAAATATCTATACCCAAACCGAGCACAGTCAGTTTATGCCAAGATCTCTTGGGTATTGAAGAAGACCAAAGTGATTTTTCAGTTCTAACTGAGTTCACTCTTGCATTACAGTATTGGTCAGGCATTGAAGGATTTTAGTATTATCCAAGTTAAATATTTAGTGTCAGCCAAATAAAAATATTTTACACTTTATGTATAATTAGTTATATGGAGTCAATAAAATTAATTTTTATTGATTATTTCAAAGGTTATTAAGGTTGACTTGACAAGGCTTATTATATTTATATAAGGTCAAGTTTGGATTAAATAAGTGATGAGATATGTGTGTTTATGATATGAAGTGTGGAGGCGAAATCAGATGGGATTCTTATTAAGGACACAATATAAAGAGTTTCAATAGAATATTCGATCAGTGAGGATCAAGTGTTTAAACCAAGAGAAGAGATATGAATCTGCAAAGACAGTTGCTTCTCAAAATAGGTCAATCCATTGTTACTCTGTAACAATTGTAGCAGTGATCTAAATATTTTAAACAGAGTAGACTTAACAGTCTTTTTTAAATCCTCTCACAAGGTGACATTTCTACATTAAAGTGTTTGAAGACCTCTAACAAGGCCACTCCGTATAGGGTGATTAAATCCTCTAATAGGGTCACACCTAACAGTATTTTATTGTAACCTTTAACAGGGTTGTCTCCTAATAGGGCTCACTTTAGAAGACTAAGAAACAGTGAATACTTGCAATTGGCAATTTTTCCCATATTGGGTTTCAACGTGAAATCTTAGTGTTATATGTGTACACTCTATTTACTTTATTCTTTATGTTTCTTCATTTAATCACTAAAGGATAATCAAAGTTAAATATCTTGAAAGTTTACTTTGTTAACAGAGTGACAACAAAATATTTATAGTAGTCGAGTAACAGTGATAAGTTTGTTTAAGACATCTAAGTGACTTGGATTTGTTTTTGCGGTCACTAATTCACCCCTCCCCCCTCAGTTACTCAACTCATTTACAACACTGAGATGGTTGTGATACTTAAATATACCTAGAAAATAAAATAAATATGAATCAAAATTTTAATTTTGATGAATATTTTCTTCTTTATCCAAGATAATAAAATTCAGTATATATTTTAATAAATTATAAAAACATTCTATTATTTTTCAATTATAAAAATATAATATCTTATTATGTAATTTTTCTAATGGTTCACATTTATTACTTGATAAATATTTAAACTTAAACAAAAATATTTGTAATGAAGCATCCAGTAATACTATTATATTCTTGATGTACTAAAATACTAATTATTTTGGAATAATATAAGGATGTAATGGATGAAATAATAAGCCAACTACTGCATGTGCATGCTAACAACCATATAATGACAAATATTGAATAATAAAAATTCCCGTAAACCTAATCTTGACAAGACTAGGTATAGAAAATCAAAATCAGGATTAGTGTAACATTATAAAAAAAACAGGGTACCAAGTATAATTTTGATTATCACATGGTCACAACTGTGTAGAAAGGTTTTTATAGAAGATCAAACTTTGAAAAATGATCCAAATATATTACAAAATAATGATAAGGGAAAATAAACAAAGTCTTACTACATGAGTGAGACCTGACATAAAAATAAAAGGACAAATAAATAAGAACAAAAAAGAAAGAATAAATGGAGAGAGCCAACAAAAAAAAGAGCTATAGTAAGAAGCATCTACATATTAGAAACATGCTTAGGCCAGTAGTGACTTGCTACTCACAATCAAGAAATTTAAATTTCTCCTCAAAAAATATTCCTTGGATTTCTTTTCTTTGTGTCTTCTCTTTAAAAAGAGTATCTATAGAATGACAAATTGATTTACCTTTATCCTCATAATTTATTGCTCTAGTAAGTCTAGTTTGAGAATCTTTTTTTTAGGCTATTCTATTTAGAGGGAATCTATATCTATTTTAAGGTCTCCCATTTATCAAATTCCTCTATAAGGCTTTTTAGATTCTCCCATATGAGGCTTTTTTAGATTCTTCCAGACATCATATTTAATCTTCTCAAGCTGCTAAAATTATACTTCAATAATGGTGAAAGTCTCTAATTTGTGATTTTTTGTCTTAACCACATTCCATTAGGCTAGATTTTATTTGAGACTGTCATTTTATATATAAATAGAATTGAAAAAGGTGTTGAGTTTCCTCTTCCCTTTAACACAAGACCTATAATCATGGATCCCCTTCATGTGACCTATAAGAACAATCATATATTCTCTATGAATATTTGATGTCCCTAAATAGAAAAATATTATTACCTTTAAATAAATATAATAAAATAATATGGTTGAATATGATTGTGAGATCATATAGAGTGTAGTGGTTTTTGATGGTTTTTTAGGCGAGGAGAGATTAAGTTTTCCCCATTATTTAGTTTTAGTGGAGAATATGGATATTTGGGATCTTAATCCCGAGAGTTAGTTGGAGGATTCATCCTCATCACTAGATAAAAGATTAGGGCCTAAAAAGGGTTTCCTAAAGCATACCTTTCATTATTTAGAACTATTAGGGGGAGGCAAAGGGTCCACAACATACTTTTTTATATAGATAGTATGAGGAGAGTAAAAATTAATAGAAGATTTGGTTTACAAGATTTTTTCCTTTTAGAAGGGAAAGATTAGATAGATCCTCATTTAAATACTTAGAACTAAGGTTATGGATAGCTTTTCATGATAAAAAGGAAATATTTTATCCCTTGGTATAGGGAAATATATTTCTCATTCAAAATAACTTCTTGAAAATTATCTTTAAAGGAAAAATGAAGACAAAAAGAAAAAAAATCATGCTAACATAATTCTAGAAAGGCTTCAGCATAGGAAATAGGTAGGAGTGAAATATTTTATATCAGTTATACAACATGACATATTACATCATATGAAATTCTACAACTTTTATCATACATCCAATAGTTGTTTACTGTTAAATCCAGTCTACAATTGGTTCATTTTTTTTACCCTCTTTTAGAACTAATTTGTCACTTCTTGGTAATTATCTTCAATTTATTTAGTAATGTGAACCCTTACCATTTGGAGGCCCTTAGTAGTAACAATTGACTCCATAGAAACTTAAAATATTAACCCCCTCATGCAAATAATGTAACCTTCCAAGAACTCTTCAAATAAACGGAAATAGTTTTTTTTTTTTTTTTAAAGGCGAAAGTAGACAAAGCTGTTGTATATAAAAATTTATTAATAAAGATAGTTTTAAGACTCCATGGAGAAATAACATAGCAAGAAAACCCCACTTCTCGGTCCAATTACATTTCGATGATACATTTTTCAATGAAGCCAAGCTCAAAAATAACCTAAGAGGACTTCAAATTTAACAAAAGTCAAAAAACTTTTCTATTAAAGAAAACACAACTTGGAATGATGCCCAAAGAATATGTACAACACTAAGAATGATATAAACTTATGACCAAGAAGGTGCAAGAATAAACAATCTGACAAATCAGAACATCGAGTACAACCCCACTCATCATAAATCACCTTGTTCAAATCTGATTAAATCACAAAGTTCCTTGTGATCATTGTTGTAGTCATTAAATCAAAGTAATTCCATATTTATTGAATCACAACCCAAATTTGACAAGAGATCCGCAACTCGGTTACCTTCCCGGTATGAATGTAAGATAACACAATATTCAATCTCATCCAAAAGCCTCCAAATATGATTGAAAATGTAAGCCAAATTCCAATTAGTTAATTTCCTTTTAATGCAAGCCTGAATGATAATGAGTGAATCTTCCTCAACATGAATATGAACAATTCCCAGTGACTTCGCAAGCACTAATCCTTGGATCAATGCAAGGGCTTCTGCAACATTGTTTGTAAACTAAAATAGTTGTACCATTTAACCATTCATGGATTCAAGGTATGGGGAGACATTTTCTATCTACATATTCTTTAAACTTATTACTCAATTTAAACACTTTAACATTTAATCATTTTTATATATAATTAATTAACTCCCATGAGTTTTAGATCCTAGAATATAACAATATCCAATAGTTTAATAAGGGAGAAAAATCCTAAGAAACCATTTTATAATGTAGAGAATAATTGTCACCATTGAACTCTCTTCAAAGCATAATATCCTTCATGTTAAGGATATGACTAAATCATTTGTCAATACTTGCAGATCATTTTTTTGCATCCATTCTTAAATTATGAGAATATGTGCTTTGTGAGAGAAGATATATCATACTAGTAAGTTCTAATGTATTAAATTTTCATGCCTAGGTTGGATTAAAAATGGGCCACAAAGTTACCCTCCATATAAACATGTTAAATTTTAAATTTACTAAATTTAATCAAATTTAACTAGTCTCTCCAATATATATTCTTGAGACAACCAAGGGTTGGCTTTGGAGCATAGCATGTCTATAACATTTTTATAATCCCCTTCCACAATTAAATTTTTAATAAATTTTCTAATAGTATAAAGGAAACTGTGGAGGTTGTCAATATCTTTGACAAATTTAAAGGATTGGACCTCTAAATTTTTAGCATAGGAAATAATCAATTATCGTTTTGAACTCTTTATTAGGCCATCCCACCACCTGATTTTCTTGAAGTATTCACAAAGTTTACTTATAGAGGTTAATTGACATATAAATAAGAAAGTAAATTAATTGATACCAAAAATATAGTATAAAATAATCATAGATAATATAAGCATTTGGAACATTTCACTAATTGAGTTCTACGACTATTCGAGTATTTTTGCCACCTTGTTTGATAATCTCTCATATATTGAACCATCATTGCATAAACAAGTTAGATTATAATCTTATTTTATCTAGGATTAAAAAGGAGGCACGCGGAGTCTTAAGTTGTCAATGTAATAAGATCATGAAATAAGGTTGAATCAAATCAAACCAATTATGTATCTAGATTAAAGGTTTCAAATCTAAGGTATGGTTTGCTAATGCACATAGAAAAATATACGCAACTTTATAATACTAAGAGGGAAAAATCAATCTCTTTGGGATGTATTTACCAAATATATATAAGATTATCCTAGAGAGACTTGTAAATTTTGAGATTAATTAACCCCCAAACCTTACAAATTCTTTCAAGAGAAAGTAGATCAAATATATTGTAAAAGACCAATTTACAATGAATTAGGTTTCGAAATCCTTGAAAGACAATTAAAACTTAAGGTCAATAATGTAAATTTGGGAAGAAAAAAACATGAATAACATAGTTAACATAATGAATAAGAGGAACCATTTTGGGAGTTTAAAGTAATAACCAAAGTATTTAATAGAGGAGTCACTATACTCGCAACATAACCACCAACTCTAGAAAATAAATGAAGAACATAAATGTAGAGAACATGGGAAAAAAGGTATAGGAAACTTTGTAGAGATCCCCAATTCCTTTCCAACACTAAAATAATTATGAGAATTAGAGATTGGGACAAAATTTAATTAGAGATTTTGACAAAAAGTTACAAGTTCGGGAGCCAAAAATAAAGATCTAACTTCAAATGGGAAAAAAATTACCACCGAAAAAACAAAATCTTCAAAAATCATCTCAACCACTATGAAGTAGAAAAAAACAAGTTTTTCAATCATATCTTGTCTTCAAGAAATGGCCCCCATTGTCAGCAAAACAAAATCCCCATTTTGAGGAAAATAGATGGGCCAAAAATAAAGATCTGCCTAGAGCAATGAATGAAGAGATTGAGCAGATAGAAAAGAACAACACTTGGACTCTTGTACCTAGACCAAAAGATAAGAATGTGATTGGTACTAAATGGGTTTTCAGAAACAAGATGAATGAAAAAGAAGAAGTTTCCAAAAATAAAGAAAGATTAGTATCTAAAGGATATGCTCAAGAAGAGGGTATTGATTGTGGAGAAACTTTTTCTCCTATTGCAAGACTTAAAGGAGTCAGAAGTCTTCTACCGTATGATGCACATAAAGGATTCAAGGTATATAAAATCGATGTAAAATATGCATTCTTGAATGTAATTTTTGAAGAGGAAGTGTATATTGGGAAACCTGAAGGTTTTTTAGATCCTGACAAAAGGAATATGGTTTGCAAACTGCACAAAGCATTGTATGGACTGAAGAAAGTGCCTAGAGAATGGTATGAAAGATTGCACAGTTACATGATAGGTATTGGATTTTAGAAAACTAATGAAAATAGTAGCTAGTACAACAAAGAAGGGCCCTAGAACAAGATAATGTTACCAAAGATATTTATTGATGGCATACTATTTATTGGACATGATGATTTATGCAAAGCATTCTCCGAAGCCAAGAGTAAGGAAGTTGAGATGTCTATGTTTTGTGAAAAAAAATTCTTTGTTGGTTTACAAGTTCATCAGATGAAGGATGGTATCTATATTGTACTCAATCTAAATATATCAAAGAGATACTAAATAAATTTGGGATGGAAGATTCGAGACCAGCTGGGACACCTATGCCTACTTGACATAAGTTGTCTAAGGATAATTATTGAAAGGAGGTAAATCAGACTATCTACAGATCCATGATTGGTATACTCCAATATGTTCATCACACTAGACCTGATATTCCATTAGCACTCGGTATTGTTGCAAGTTTTTCAGCTAAGCCTAGAGAGAATAACCTTCAGGTTATCAAAATGATTTTGAGATATCTTAAGAGTACTAAAGATTATGGATTATGGTATAAGAGAGTAAAAGCACAAAGTTGTGTCATGTTTCAGGTCCACTTATCAGCACAACTAAATTTGAGTATTTCTAAATAAAATTTAATATTTGTCAAACATATGGTCTAGCTATATTCATTCTACCTAAGCTAGATAAGTGGTTAAAATTTTCCAATTGGAATGTCTATTAAAAACATGTTTTATACCAATTACCAAAGAAATAAAATTATTTCAGAAAATTGACCTTTCAATAACCCCTACTCTTTTTCATGATATTTTTAAAAAATATAAAAAATACCCTTTTGTAGAGTTGAGAGTCAATATTATTGTCATATAAAGTGTATAGTATTTTTATTAGATCTAATATATTATAATTTTAAAATACAACAAGTAGGTATTTTAACATTCCAAAACATGTTGCTTCAAATAAATAAAATAATCATAAACCATACCAGAAAAATTTATAATTTATATTTGACACTAGAGGAGAGAGTCCTCTTCAATAATATGTAATTTTGTTTTCTGAATGGTATTGATTTGATAGGGGAAATTTGGTGGTAGATGAAAACTATCAATTTCAGATAAGTTCAACTTTGAGTAGTTATAACAGAGAAAATATACATTGAAAACAAATATTTTTTCTTTTCTACACTAGCTATAAATTTTATATATAACATATTTTTAAATTAGAGTAAAATAGATTATTTTCATATACTTGTTTGGTGTTGTTTGGTGGGAAGTAGACCTGATATTTTGAGACGTTTTCAGGTATTGAAAAATGGATTTCAAAAATTTAAAAACTATGTCAATTCATGTTCAAATTTTTTTTATAAAATTGTAGGCATAAACTTCATCTATTTTTACATATTTCATTAGTTTACATCATCCTCAAATTATCAATAAAAATGCCACTTTTTATGTCATTAAATTTGAACAGTTTGCATGCAGTGGTCGTTTTCCTTTATAAAAGTGTGACCCAGGTTTGTACTTTTACCCAAGAAAGAAGGAAACTTTGTTTTGAAGAGTTTTACTGATGATGATTAGGAAGGAAGTGCTGATGACAGGAAGAGAATAAGTGGTGGAGCATTATTTCTTGGAAAGAGGTTAGTCTCCTAGACAAGCAAGAAACAAAACTGCATTAATCAGTCTATAACAGAGGCAGAGTATGTTGCTACGGCAATGAATTGTTAAAATATCATTTGGTTTAAAAAAGTGTTGTGATGTATGAAGGAGGAAATCAAAGAAAAATTTATTATCTACTGTGACAACACCAGTGCTATTAACATTTCAAAGAACCCTTTGATGCATACTAAGACTAAACATATTGCAATAAAGTATCATTTCTTAAGGGAATTGGTTTAGGACAAGGAAGTAAGATTGGAATATGTGAATACTAAAGAAAAAATTGTAGACATATTCACAAAAACATTATCTAGGGATGCATATTAGTATCTTAGAGGAAATATAGGGTTGATTCCCCTAACTGAAGCTCACTAAAACATAGTTTATTGATGCATCAACCGAGCTACAAAACAAATTTAACATGTTGGAAATTGTTAGATCTTATTGCATATGAATCAGTACCATAGGTAAATTACAACTTCATTAGATGTGTATTGGATAGTGTCTTTGGCATTAGTTGTCAAAGAGGGCGAGTTTATTGATGGCATGCCAAAGGAATTATTGATGACAGAGGAAGAAATTCTATCAGAAATAGAGATTCATGTAAGAGGGAGAGTTTCCTGAGAGATTTTGAAGACAGATGAAGTTTTGGGATGAGAATTATAATGAAGCTAAGGAAATTAATAAAATTTTATTCTTGTGTATATTTCTCTACAATTATTTGTATTATGACATGTTGTGTTGCCATCAATTCCAAAGATGGATATTGTTGATGATAATTATTCAATTGTGTATTGTTATTGATGTTTAGACAAATACATTAAGGTTTCACAAATATCTATAACCAAACCGAGCACAGTGAGTTTATGCCAAGATCTATTGGGTATTGAAGAAGACCAAAGTGATTTTCAAGTTCTAACCGAGTTAACTCTTGCATTACAGTATTGGTCAGGCATTGAAGGATTTCAGTATTAACCAAGTTAAATATTTAGTGTTAGCGGACTAACAATAGTTTAAACTGTGATAAATTGCTAATCTGCTATAAGCTTCGACTGGTGCCATTAATATGCTATTAATGTGCTTCTATTCCCTTGTTTCACGGGCCAGCACCCTCTTGCTGCTTATTTTATCAAAATCAATAGTTTACACTTTATGTATAATTAGTTAAATGGAGTCAACAAAATTAATTTTTATTGATTATTTTGAAGGTTATTAAGGTTGACTTGACAAGGCTTATTATATTTATATAACGTCAAGTTTGGATTGAATAAGTGATGAGATATGTGTGTTTATGATATGAAGTGTGGAGGTGAAATCAGATGGGATTCTGATTAAGGAAACAATATAAAGAGTTGCAATAGAATATTTGATTAGTGAGGATCAAGTGTTTAAACCAAGAGAAGAGATATAAATCAGCAAAGATAGTTGCTTCTCAAAATAGGTCAATCCATTGTTACTCCCTAACAATTGTAGCAGTGATCTAAATATTTTAAATAGTGTAGACTTAACTGTCTTTTTTAATCCTCTCACAAGGTGACATGTCTACATTGAAGTGTTTGAAGACCTCTAACAAGGCCACTCCTTATAGGGTGATTAAATCCTCTAATAGGGTCACACCTAACAGTGTTTTATTGTAACCTTTAACAGGGTTGGCTCCTAACAGGGCTCACTTCAGAAGACTATGAAATAGTGACTAGTTGATATTGGTGGTTTTTCCTATATTGGGATTCGATGTGAAATCTTAGTATTATATGTTTGCACTCTATTTACTTTATTCTTTATGTTTCTACATTTAATCACTAAAGGATAATCAAACTTAATATCTTGAAAGTTTGCTTTGTTAACAGAATGACATCAAAATCTTTATGTTAGTCGAGTAACAGTTATAAGTTTGTTTAAGACATCTAAGGGACTTGGATTTGTTTTTGTGGTAACTAATTCACCCCTCCCCCCTCAGTTACTCAACTCATTTACAACACTGAGATGGTTGTGATACTTAAATATACCTAGAAAATAAAATAAATATGAATCAAAATTTAAATTTTGATGAATATTTTCTTCTTTATCAAAGATAATAAAATTCATTACATATTTTAATAAATTATAATAACATTCTATTATTTTTCACTTATAAAAATATAATATCTTATTATGTAATTTTTCTAATGGTTCACATTTATTATTCGATAAATATTTAAACTTAAACAAAAATATTTGTAATGAAGCATCCAGTAATACTATTATATTCTTGATGTATTAAATTACTAATTATTTTGGAATAAGATAAGGATGTAATGGATGAAATAATAAGCCAACTGCTGAATGTGCATGCCAACAACCATATAATGACAAATATTGAGTCATAAAAATTCCCGTAAACCTAATCTTGACAAGACTAGGTATAGAAAATCAAAATCAGGATTAGTGTGACATTATAAAAAAAACATGGTACCAAGTATAACTTTGATTATCACATGGTCACAAGTGTGTAGAAAGATTTTTCTAGAAGATCAAACTTTGAAAAATGATCCAAATCTATTACAAAATAATGATAAGGGAAAGTAAAGGAAGTATTACTACATGAGTGAGACTTGACATAAAAATAAAAGGACAAATAAATAAGAATAAAAAAGAAAGAATAATTGGAGAGAGCCAACAAAAAAAAGAGCTATAGTAAGAAGCATCTACATATTAGAAACATGCTTAGGCCACCAATGACTTGCTACTCACAATCAAGGAATTTAAACTTATCCTCAAAAAATCCTCCTTGGATTTCTTTTCTTTGTGTTGTATCTTTAAAAAGAGTATCTATAGAATGAAAAATTGATTTACCTTTATCCTCATACTTTGTCACTCTAGTAAGTCTAGTTTGAGAATCTTTGGTTTAGGCTATTCTATTTAAAGGGAATCTATATCTATTTTAAGGTCTCCCGTTTATCAAATTCCTCTATAAGGCTTTTTAGATTCTCCCATATGAGGCATTTTTAGATTCTCCCAGACATTATATTTAACCTTCTTAAGCTGCTAAAATTATACTTCAATAATGGTGAAAAGCTCGAAAAGCTCTAATTTGAGATTTTTTCTCTTAACCACATGCCATTAGGCAAATTTTTTTTTGAGAATGTCATTTTGTATATAAATAGAATTGAAAAAGGTGTTGAGTTTCCTCTTCCCTTTAACACAAGACCTATAATTATGGATCCCCTTCATGTGACCTATAAGAACAATCATATATTCTCTATGAATATTTGATGTCCATAAATAGAAAAATATTATTACCTTTAAATAAATATAATAAAATAAAATGCTTGAATATGATTGTGAGATCATATAGAGTGTAGTGGTTTTCAATGGTTTTTTAGCAGAGGAGAGATTAAGTTTTCCCCATTATTTAGTTTTAGTGGAGAATATGGATATTTGGGATCTTAATCCTGAGAGCTAGTTGGAGGATTCATCCTCATCACTAGATAAAAGATAAGGGCCTAAAAAGGGTTTCCTAAAGCATACCATTCTTTTTTTAGAACTATTAGGGGGAGGCAAAGGGTCCACAACATACTTTTTTATATAGATAATATGAGGAGAGTAAAAATTAATAGAAGATTTGATTTACAAGATTTTTTCCTTTTAGAAGGGAAAGATTAGATAGATCCTCATTTAAATACTTAAAACTAAGGCTATGTATAGGTTTTCGTGATAAAAAGGAAATATTTTATCCCTCGGTACAGGGAAATATATTTCTCATTCAAAAAAACTTTTTGAAAATTATCTTTAAAGGAAAAATGAAGACAAAAAGAAAAAAATTCATGCTAACATAATTCTAGAAAGGCTTAAGCATAGGAAATAGGCAGGAGTGAAATATTTTATATCAGTTGTACAACATGACATATTATGTCATATGAACTTCTACAATATTAAATCCATTCTACAATTGGCTCATTTTTTTGACCCTCTTTTAGAACTAATTCATCACTTCTTGGTAATTATCTTCAACTTATTTAGTAATGTGAACCCTTACCATTTGTAGGCCCTTAGTAGTAGCAATTGACTCCATAGAGACTTAAAATATTAACCCCCTCATGCAAATAATGTAAACTTCCAAGAAGTCTTCAAATAAATGGAAATATATATATATTTTTTTTAAAAGCGAAATTAGACAAAGTTGTTGTATATATAAATTTATTAATAAAGCTATTTTTGAGACTCCATGGAGAAATAAAATAGCAAGAAAACCCCACTTCTCAGTCCAATTACATTTCAATGATACATTTTTCAATGAAGCCAAGCTCAAAAAGAACCTAAGAGGACTTCAAATTTAACAAAATTCAAAAAAAATTGCTATGAAAGCAAACACAACTTGGAATGATGCCCAAAGAATATGTACAATGCTAAGCATGACACAAATTTATGACCAATAAGGTGCAAGAATAAACAATTTGACAAAACACAGCATCGAGTACAACCCCACTAATCATAAATCACCTTGTTCAAATCTAATTAAATCACAAAGTTCCTTGTGTTCATTGTTGTAGTCATTAAATCAAAGTAATTCCATATTTATTGAATCACAACCCAAATTTGACAAGAGATCCGCAACTCGGTTACCTTCCCGGTATGAATATAAGATAACACAATATTCAGACACATCCAAAACCCTCCAAATATGATTGAAAATGTAAGCTAAATTCCAATTAGTTAATTTCCTTTTAATGGAAGCCTGAATGATAATGAGTGAATCAACCTCAACATGAATACAACCAATTCCCGGTGACTTCGCAACCACTAATCCTTGGATCAATGCAAGGGCTTCTACAACATTGTTTGTAAACTGAAATAGTTATACGATTTAACCATTCATGGATTCAAGGTATGGGGAGACATTTTCTATCTACATATCCTTCAAACTTATTACTCATTTTAAACACTTTCACATTTAATCATTTTTATATATAATTAATTAACTCCCATGAGTTTTAGATCCTAGAATATAACAATATCCAATAGTTTAATAAGGGCGAAAAATCCTAAGAAACCATTTTATAATGTAGAGAATAATTGTCACCTTTGAACTCTCTTCAAAGCATAATATCCTTCATGTTGAGGATATGACTAAATCATTTGTCAAAACTTGCAGATCATTGTTTTGCATCCATTCTTAAATTATGAGAATATGTGCTTTGTGAGAGAAGATATATCATACTAGTAAGTTCTAATGTATTAAATTTGCATGCCTAGCTTGGATTAAAAATGAGCCACATAGTTACCCTCCATATAAACATGTTAAATTTTAAATTTACAAAATTTAATCAAATTTAACTAGTCTCTCCAATATATATTCTTGAGACAACCAAGCATTGGCTTTGGATCATAGCATGTCTATAACATTTTTATAATCCCCTTCAACAATTAAATTTTTAATAAATTTTCTAATAGTATAAAGGAAACTATGGAGGTTGTTAATAGCTTTGACAAAGTTAAAGGATTGGACCTCTAAATTTTTAGCACAGGTAATAATCAAGTCTCCTTTTGAACTCCTTATTAGGCCATCCCACCACCTGATTTTCTTGAAGTATTCACAAAGTTTATTTATAGAGGTTAATTGACATATAAAAAAGAAAGTAAATTAATTGATACCAAAAATATAGTATAAAAAAAGCATAGGTAATATAAGGATTTGGAACATTTCACTAATTAAGTTCTATGACTATTCGAGTATTTTTGCCACCTTGTTTGATAATCTCACATATATTGAACCATCTATGCATCAACAGGTTAGATTATAAACTTAATGTAAAAGCTTATTTTATCTAGGATTAAAAAGGAGTCACGTGGAGTCTTAGATTGCAAATGTAATAAGATCATGAAATAATGTTGAACCAAATCAAACCAATTATGTATCTAGAGTAAAGGTTTCAAATCTAAGGTATGTTTTGCTAATGCACATAGAAAAATATATGCAACTTTATAATACTAAGAGGGAAAACTCAATCTCTTTGGGATGTATTGTCCAAATATATATAAGATTATCCTAGAGAGACTTGGAAATTTTAAGATTAAATAACCCCCAAAAATTACAAATTCTTCCAAGAGAAAGTAGATTAAATATATTGTTAAAGACCAATTTACAATGAATTAGGTTTCAAAATACTTGAAAGACCATTAAAACTTAAGGTCACTAAAATTTTAGACACACATTAATCATATTAGAAAGATTAAATATATTGGGTGTTGAAAGTAAATTAAAACCTAAGGTCACTAATGTAAATTTGGGAAGAAAAAAACATGAATAAACATAGTTAACATAATGAATAAGAGGAACCATTTTAGGGGTTTAAAGTAATAACCAAAGTATTTAATAGAGGAGTCACTATACTCGCAACATAACCACCAAATCTATAAAATAAATGAAGAACATAAATCTAGAGAACATGGGAAAAAAGGTATAGGAAACTTCATAGCAATCCCCAATTCCTTTCCAACACTAAAATAATTATGAGAATTAGAGATTGGGACAAAAGTTAATTAGATATTTTGACAAAAGTTACAAGTTTGGGAGCCAAAAATAAAGATTTGACTTCAAATGGAAAAAAAATACCACCGAAAAAAAAAAATCTTCAAAAATCATCTCCACCACTATGAAGTAGAAAAAAAAAGTTTTTCAATCATATCTTGTCTTCAAGAAATCGCCCCCATTGTCAGGAAAACAAAATCCCCATTTTGAGGAAAATAGATGTTCCAAAAATAAAGATCTGCCTAGAGTAATGAATGAAGAGATTGAGCTTATAGAAAAGAACAACACTTGGACTCTTGTACCTAGACCAAAAGATAAGAATGTGATTGGTACTAAATGGGTTTTCAAAAACAAGACGAATGAAAAAGGAGAAGTTTCCAGAAATAAAGAAAGATTAGTATCTAAAGGATATGCTCAAGAAGAGGGTATTGATTGTGGAGAAAAATTTTCTCCTATTGTAAGACTTGAAGGAGTCAGAACTCTTCTACCATATGATGCACATAAAGGATTCAAGGTATATAAAATGGATGTAAAATATGCATTCTTGAATGTAATTGTTGAAGAGGAAGCCTATATTGAGAAACCTAAAGGTTTTTTAGATCCTAATAAATGGAATATGGTTTGCAAATTGCACACAACATTATATGGACTGAAGAAAGTGCCTAGAGCCTGGTATGAAAGATTGCACAGTTACTTGATAGGTATTGGATTTTAGAAAACTAATGAAAATAGTAGCTTGTACATCAAAGAAGGGCCCTAGAACAAGATAATGTTACCAAAGATATTTATTGATGGCATACTATTTAGTGGACATGATGATTTATGTAAAGCATTCTCCGAAGTTATGAATAAGGAAGTTGAGATGTCTATGCTTTGTGAAATCAAATTCTTTGTTGGTTTACAATTTCATCAGATGAAGGATGGTATCTATATTGTACTCAATCTAAATATATCAAAGAGATACTGAATAAATTTGGGATGGAAGATTATAGACCAGTTGGGAAACCTATGCCTACTTGACATAATTTGTCTAAGGATAATTATTCAAAGGAGGTAAATTAGACTACCTACAGATCCATGATTGGTATATTTCAATATGTTGATCATACTAGACCCGATATTGCATTATCAGTCGGTATTATTGCAAGGTTTTCAGCAAATCCTAGAGAGAATAACCTTCAGGTTATCAAAAGGATTTTGAGATATCTTAAGAGTACTAAAGATTATGGATTATGGTATAAGAGAGTAAAATCACAAATTTGTGTCACGTTTTAGGTCCACTTATCAGCACAACTAAATTTGAGTATTTCTAAATAAAAATTAATATTTGTCAAACATATGGTCTAGCTATATTCATTCTACCTAAGCAAGATAAGTGGTTAACATTTTCCAATTGGAAATGTCTATTAAACAAATGTTTTATACCAATTACCAAAGAAATAAAATTATTTTAGAAAATTCAACTTTCAATAACCCCTACTCTTTTTGATGATATTTTTAAAAAATATAAAAAATACCCTTTTGTAGAGTTGAGAGTCAATATTATTGTCATATAAAGTGTATAGTATTTTTATTAGATCTAATATATTATAATTTGAAAATACAACAAGTAGGTATTTTAACATTCCAGAAGATGTTGCTTCAAATAAATAAAATAATAATAAACCATACCAAAAAAATTTAAAATTTATATTTGACAATAGAGGAGAGAGTCCTCTTCAATAATATGTAATTTTCTTTTTTGAATGGTATAGATTTGATAGGGGAAATTTGGTGGGAGATGAAAACTGTCTATTTCAGATAAGTTCAACTTTGAGTAGTTATAAAAGAGAAAATATACATTGAAAACAAATCTTTTTTCTTTTCTACAGTAGCTATACATGTTATCTATTATATATTTTTAAATTAGAGTAAAATAGATTATTTTCATATACTTGTTTGGTGGGAAGTAGACCCGATATTTTCAGACATTTCCAGGAATTGAAAAATGGATTTAAAAAATTTAAAAACTATGTCAATTCATGTTCAAAAAAAAATTTAAAAATTGTAGGCATAAACTTCATCTATTTTTACATATTTCATTAGTTTACATCATCCTCAAATTCTAAATAAAAATGCCACTTTTTTTGTCGTTAAAGTTGAACAGTTTGCATGCAGTGGTCCTTTTCCTTTATAAAAGTGTGACCTGGGTTTGTAGTTTTACCCAAGAAAGAAGGAAACTTTGTTTTGAATACTTTTACTGATGATGATTGGATAGGAAGTGTTGATGACAGGAAGAGAATAAGTGGTGGAGCATTATTTCTTGGAAAGAGGTTAGTCTCCTAGACAAGCAAGAAATAGAACTGCATTTCTCAGTCTATAGCAGAGGCAGAGTATGTTGCTATGGTAGTGAATTGTTCAAATATCATTTGGTTCAAACAATTTTTGTCATGTATGAAGGATGAAATCAAAGAAAAATTTATTATCTACTATGACAACACCAGTGCTATTAACATTTCAAAGAACCCTTTGATGCATACTAAGACTAAACATATTGCAATAAAGTATCATTTCCTGAGGGAATTGGTTTAGGACAAGGAAGTAAGATTGGAATATGTGAATACTAAAGAACAAATTGCAGACATATTAACAAAACCATTATCTAGGGATGCATATTAGTATCTTAGAGGAAAGATAGGGGTGATTCCCCTAACTGAATCTCACTAAAACATAGTTTATTGATGCATCAACCGAGCTACAGAATAAATTAAACATGTTATTGCAAATTTTTAGAGCTTATTGCATATGAATCAGTACCACAGGTACATTACAACTTCATTGGATGTGTATTGGATAGTGTCTTTGGCATTAGTTGTCAAAGAGGGCGAGTTTATTGATGTCATGCCAAAGGAATTATTGATGACAGAGGGAGAAATTCTATTAGAAATAGAGATTCATGTAAGAGGGGGACTTTCCTGAGAGATTTTGAATACAGATGAAGTTTTTGGATGATAATTATAATGAAGCTAAGGAAATTAATAAAATTTTATTCTTGTGTCTATTTCTCTACAATTCTTTGTATTATGACGTGTTGTGTTGCCATCAATTCCAAAGAGGGATATTGTTGATGACAATTATTCAGTTGTGTATTGTCATTGATGTTTACACAAATACATTGATGTTTCAAAAATATCTATACCCAAACCGAGCACAGTTAGTTTATGCCAAGATCTCTTGGGTATTGAAGAAGACCAAAGTGATTTTTAAGTTCTAACCAAGTTCACTCTTGCATTACAGTATTGGTCGGGCATTGAAGGATTTAAGTATTAACCAAGTTAAATATTTAGTGTCAGCCGACTAACAATAGTTTACACTTTATGTATAATTAGTTATATAGAGTCAAAAAAATTAATTTTTATTGATTTTTTGAAGGTTATTAATGTCAACTTGACAAGGCTTATTATATTTATATAAGGTCAAGTTTGGATTGAATAAGTGATGAGATATGTGTGTTTATCATATGGAGTGTGGAGGCAAAATCAGATGGGATTCTTATTAAGGACACAATATAAAGAGTTGTAATAGAATATTCGATCATTGAGGATCAAGTGTTTAAACCAAGATAAGAGATATGAATCAGCAAAGACAGTTGCTTCTCAAAATAGGTCAATCCATTGTTACTTTCTTACAATTGTAGCAGTGATCTAAATATTTTAAATAGAGTAGACTTAATAGTCTTTTTTAAATCCTCTCACAAGCTGACATTTCTACATTGAAGTGTTTCAAGACCTCTAACAAGGCCACTCCTTAGATGGTGATTAAATCCTCTAATAGGGTCACACCTAATAGTGTTTTATTGTAACCTTTAACAGGGTTGGCTCCTAACATGGCTCACTTCAGAAGACTAAGAAACAGTGACTAGTTGCAATTGGTGGTTTTTCCCTTATTGGGTTTCGATGTGAAATCTTAGTGTTATATGTGTACACTCTATTTACTTTATTCTTTATGTTTCTGCATTTAATCACTAAAGGATAATCAAAGTTAATATCTTGAAAGTTTACTTTGTTAACAGAGTGACAACAAAATATTTATGTTAGTCGAGTAACAGTGATAAGTTTGTTTAAGACATCTAAGGGACTTGGATTTTTTTTTGTGGTAACTAATTCACCCCTCCCCCCTTAGTTACTCAACTCATTTACAACACTGAGATGGTTGTGATACTTAAATATACCTATAAAATAAAATAAATATGAATCAAAATTTAAATTTTGATGAATATTTTCTTCTTTATCCAAGATAATAAAATTCATTATATATTTTAATAAATTACAATAACATTCTATTATTTTTAACTTATAAAAATATAATATCTTATTATGTAATTTTTCTAATGGTTCACATTTATTACTTGATAAATATTTAAACTTAAACAAAAATGTTTGTAATGAAGCATCCAGTAATACTATTATATTGTTGATGTACTAAATTACTAATTATTTTGGAATACGATAAGGATGTAATGGATGAAATAATAAGCCAACTACTACATGTGCATGCCAACAACCATATAATGACAAATATTGAATCATAAAACTCCCCTAAACCTAATCTTGACAAGACTAGGTATAGAAAATTAAAATCAGGATTAGTGTAACATTATAAAAAAAAAATGGTACCAAGTATAATTTTGATTATCACATGGTCACAAGTGTGTAGAAAGGTTTTTCTAGAAGATTAAAATTTGAAAAATGATCCAAATCTATTACAAAATAATGATAAGGGAAAATAAAGGAAGTCTTACTACATGAGTGCGACTTGACATAAAAATAAGAGGACAAATAAATAAGAACAAAAAATAAATAATAATTGGAGAGAGCCAACAAAAAAAAGAGCTATAGTAAGAAGCATAAGCATCTACATATAAGAAACATGCTTAGGCCACCAATGACTTGCTACTCACAATCAAGGAATTTAAATTTCTCCTCAAAAAATCCTCCTTGGATTTTTTTTCTTTGTGTCTTATCTTTAAAAAGAGTATCTATAGAATGACAAATTGATTTACCTTTATCGTCATACTTTGTCGCTCTAGTAAGTCCAGTTTGAGAATCTTTGGTTTAGGGTTTTCTATTTAAATGGAATCTTTATCTATTTTAAGGTCTCCCATTTATCAAATTCCTCTATAATGCTTTTTAGATTCTCCCATATGAGGCTTTTTAAGATTCTCCCAGACATCATATTTAATCTTCTCAAGCTGCTAAAATTATACTTCAATAATGGTGAAAGTCTCTAATTTGTGATTTTTTCTCTTAACCATATGCCATTAGGCAAGATTTTATTTGAGGATGTCTTTTTCTATATAAATAGAATTTAAAAAGGTGTTGAGTTTCCTCTTCTATTTAACACAAGACCTATAATTATGGATCCCCTTCATGTGACCTATAAGAACAATCATATATTCTCTATGAATATTTGATGTCTTTAAATAGAAAAATATTATTACCTTTAAATAAATATAATAAAATAAAATGGTTGAATATGATTGTGAGATCATATAGAGTGTATTTGTTTTCAATGGTTTTTTAGGGGAGGAGAGATTAAGTTTTGCCCATTATTTAGTTTTAGTGGATAATATGGATATTTGGGATCTTAGTCCCGAGAGTTAGTTGGAGGATTCTGGTGCAGGAGCACCTATTTACAAGGAAAAGATCCAAGAGGTTCCAAAGAAGGAAAATTTTACTTTATTTCATAAGGTCATGTGTGATGTATTGAGTCCATTGATGTATGGCTAAATGAGCCATTTTGTCAAAATTATCATAATTGTCCATTTAGGGCATAGATTGCTCAAATAGGTAAAATTGATGTAAAATGTCTATTAAGTCCATTTTAGGGTGATTTAAGTGTCTATGCAAATATTTGTCAAGTTTGGAGTTAAAGTAATAAAGTTGTCATAAAAAGTTGTAATGCAAAATGCAAATAAAAGAATGTCAAGAAAATGCATAATGGTTAAAAGAATGTAAGGAGATGGTTTAAAAGGTGGTTGGGAAGTTTTAAACCACCAAAAATACTATAAAATAATTGTAATAGTCGTTCCAAATCAATATGAGAAGAAGGAAACATTTTGGAGTAATTTTGAGATTTTCCAATATAGATATTTTGATTGGTTTTTCAGTTTTAGTGTTGGTTCCAGGTCTTGTACGGCCATGTAAGACCTAGAAAATATGTAAATATGTAATTTTTAGATATTATTATGAATTAAACTCCTTCTCCTTTTGGTTTGGATTAATTTAATTCTATTTTGAGAAAGTTATGGCAGTTTTGGTAAAAGTTGTCAATTGCAGATTTGAGGATTTCAGGGAACAGTCATGTTGCAGCATTTGGTACAGACACATTTCAGTGAATCAGGACCTATAATAATATTAATTGGAAAGATATGTGAATTATCTTTCATTCCCTTTTGTTTTTAATCATTTTTATGCAGATTTGTAAAAGTTATGACCATTTGAGTAGAAACTGGTTTTTAAAAATCTGCATTGGAGTTGCAGGAAGTGATTTGGGTTTGTAAAATGATATATGGATGGGAAAAATAAATAGTTTACATATTATAAAACTATATTCATATATACTTAAGATGGAATAGGTTTGGTGTCATTTGGAGTTGTTTTGAGAAAGATATAGGATGTCCTAGGCCGAGTTTGGTGTTTTAATTCTGAATTATGACAAGGATATGGACTAGAATTAGCAGTCTGAAACAATAATTATTTGACGAATCAAATGGAGTCGTAAGACATTGTATTTTTGGAAAATGTTAGTTCTTGATGTTGGATAAAAACTTTATTCTTTCCAGAAAAATTTATATTGTGATTTTATGAGTCAAATGAATCAATCTTTAAAGATTGTCTTGAAGACAACAATGTTATCAAATCAAGAGAAAGCTTGATGTTTTTGTTGTGGTTTACCTCATGAGATGCCTCTATATAAAGACATTATTGAATGGAT
>MU223195.1:28141-40772 GCA_018584345.1 Thuja plicata
TATGTGTCTTGATTGTTGATGGATTAACTGTGGATAATTTCATTCCTCTTAATCAGTCCTTTCACAGCATCTACTTGCAGAAGAGTATGTCTGCTTGCAGGTTGTAACTAGTGTTTTATTGTTTAAATTTGTTAACTGTGAAGAAGTCTTTCCTTTTAACTAGTTTACTCATGACCTGGTTATGAAATATTTATGCATGCCTATACAAGAGACTTGTGTTCTACTTGCAATTCAGAGTTAGTTGACCCAGGGGTTTATCCTGTGTGTGTTATGTTTTCATGCCAATTTCGGTGCATCACCAAGTAGGTAGTTTGCTTTCATTCATTTCCCTTTCAAGCACTCCTTCTATCCCTTTCCCTCAAAAGTTTTACTTTCCTGTCTAAGAAGCAAATTAAGGTGATTATCCAAGAGGAACCAACCTAGAACCTGGAGGTCTCATCTCCGTTAGCATAGGTCCCACAACCTGGAGATGATTCCCTTGTTATACTGGATTATCAAGACCAAGAGAGCTTGAGATCAGAGGCGCAAATTCAGTGTATAACAGTAATTTGGGAAGAAAAAAACATGAATAAACATAGTTAACATAATGAATAAGAGGAACCATTTTGGGGGTTTAAAGTAATAACCAAAGTATTTAATAGAAGAGTCACTATACTCACAACATGACCACCAAATCTAGAAAATAAATGAAGAACATAAATCTAGAGAACATGGGAAAAAAAAGTATAGGAAACTTTGTAGAGATCCCCAATTCCTTTCCAACACTAAAAGAATTATGAGAATTAGAGATTAGGAAAAAATATAATTAGAGATTTTGACAAAAGTTACAAGTTCGGGAGACAAAAATAAAGATCTGACTTCAAATGGAAAAAAAAAATACCACCAAAAAAACAAAATCTTTGAAAATCATCTCCACCACTATGAAGTAGAAAAAAACAAGTTTTTCAATCATATCTTGTCTTCAATAAATGGCCCCCATTGTCGGGAAAACAAAATCCCCATTTTGAGGAAAATAGATGGGCCAAAATAATATGGGAGGCTAAAAGAAAGTTGGCAATTGGGCACCCAAATATTCACCTGACATAAAATAAAACTAGCTAATATAGACTCTATATTTAAAATACGCCGAGATGCATCGAGGCGTAGAATTTTTCCAAAGTGAAATTTTAAAGGTGAATAATGAAAAAATTCAACGCCTCGATGCATCTCAGCGTATTTTAAATATAGAGTCTATATTCGCTAGTAGCAGCCGCAATGCGTGTAACACATTGAATTAATTAATTTGATTAGGGTTAGCATTTAGCATTACAATTTATATCATCGTTCTGGTTAGGATTACGATTAGAGTTTGGTTTGAAGTACTATTAGGATTAGGGTTAAAATTATTGATAGACTTAGGATTAGGGTTGGAGTTAGGATTATGCTTAGGGTTAAGGTGAGGATTATTGTTAGAATTAATGTTTAGAACTAGACATACGATTATTGTTAGGGCTAGGATTTAGGATTATCGTTTAGATTTTGGTAAGGGTTGGGGTTTACATCATAGTTAGGGTTAGGGTTATGTTTTCATAATGGTTAGGATTAGGGTTTGGCTTAAAAATAGGTTTTGAGATAGAATTATGGTTAGTGTTAGGGTTCAGGGTAAAAATAATGGTTAAAATTAGGGTTTATATCATGGTTGGGGCTAGAGTGAGCATTCAGGTTAGACATATATAGTTAAGGTTAAGGTTAAACCCTATGTTTAACGTTAAGGGTTAAGGGTTTGGATTATGGTTAAGGTTAAGGCTAAGATTATTATCATGGTTAGGATTAAGGTTAGGATTAGGGTTTACCTAGGATTATGGTTATTGATAGAATCATGTTTAGGTTTAGGGTTTTCATCATTGTAATAGGGTTTTAAGGTTATATAATATTTAAGGTTAAGTTTTGGAGTAGGTTTAGGGTTAGGGTTGGGATTATGGTTAGCAATAGGGTTTAAGATTACAGTGAACAATTACATTATATTAGTTAGTTTTAGGTTGATAATTAGGTTTAGGGTTTGGGTTATGGTAAAGTTAAAGGCTAGAATAATGGTTAGAGTTTTGGGTTATTATTATGGTTAGGATTTATATCATGAATATTCTTAGGGTTGGGGTTAGGATTATGGTTAGGGTGTGGTTTATGTTATAGTTAAGGTTAGAATTTACATCATGAATATGGCTAATAGTTATATTTAGGATTATGGTAAGGATTGGGATTAAGGTTATAGTTAGGGTTTACATAATGGTTAGATGTGGGGTTTGATGTATGGTTGAGGAGATGGTTAGGATTAGGGTTAGGATTAAGAATATAAATAGGGTTATGACTTAAGATTAAAATTTATGGTTTACACAATGTTTGGTGTTAGGGTAAGGATTTGAGTCAAGATTAGAGTAAGGAATGGGTTAGGATCACAATTAAGAATAAAGTTAGAATTACGACAAGGATTAGGGGTTTGAGATTATAATTAGAATTATATTTAGATTTAGGGTTTTGATGATGGCTCTAAGGTCAAGGCTATGATTAGGGTTAGCCTTTAAGGTTAGGGATAGGATATAGTTAGGATTTAGTATTATGGTTAAGTTTTGTTAGGATTAAGGTTTAGGGTTTACTGTATAGGGATTGAGGTTCGTGGTTTGGTTAGGTTTTGGATTAGGGTTAGGATTAGGGTCAAAATAATAGTTACAGTTAGGATTATGGTTAGGATTTAAGAGATTAAGATTATTGGTTATAGTTAGTATTTACATAATGGTTGAGTCTAGGGTTTTGCATATGCCTAGGAAGAGGGTTAGGGTTAAGATTATGGTTATGGTCATGCTCGTGGTCTAGGATTATGGTTTATATTTTTATCAGGGTTACAGTTTATACCATGGTTAGGGTTATGATTAGGGTTTGGATTATGGTTAAGGGTTTGGATTATGGTTAAGGCTAAGATTATTATCATGGTTAGGATTAGGGTTTACCTAGGCTTGTGGTTGTTGATAGAATCATGTTTAGGTTTAGGGTTTTTATCATGGTTCTAGGGTTTTAAGTCTATATAATAGTTAGGGGTAAGTTTTTGAGTAGGTTTAGAGTTAGGATTGGGGTTATGGTTAGGAATGGGGTTTAGGATTATAGTGAATAATTACATTTTATTATTTAGTTTTAGGTTGATATTTAGGTTTAGGGTTTGGGTTATGGTCAAGTTAAATGCTAGAATAATAGTTAGAGTTTAGGGTTATTGTTATGGTTAGGATTTATATCATGAATATTATTAGGGTTAGGGTTAGGGTTAGGATTATTGTTAGGGGTATGGTTTATATTATAGTTAAGGTTAAAATTTACATCATGAACATGGCTAGGGTTGGAGTTAGGAGTAGTTTTTCAGATTGGGGTTAAGGGTTATGATTAGGATTATGGTTAAAATAAGGGTTTGTGATCATGAATATGATTAGGAATATGATTAAAATAAGGGCTAGGGATATGTTTAATGATTGAGATTAAACTAAGGATAGGGTTATGGTTTGAGGTAAAAATTGGGTTAAGGAACTATGGGTCAAAGGTAGAATTACAATTTGATTTAGCTTTATCAAAGAACCCTAACCTAAATTTGAATCTGAATATTTTTGGAAGCTAACGAAGAACTTAATACAATCCTAACTCTTTGCCTAGTTCTAATTCAATCTATAACCCTTAAATTAATTAAATAGTAACAATATCTAATTAAACATTGATTAAGCTCTAAAAAAAATTGAAATGTAAATTTAACCTTAGCTAATATATTAACTTGATCCAAATTAAACCTTAATTGAACCCTAACCATAATTTCAACCTTAAAGTAATGTCAAATAGTAATTTGAAATTTCTAATTTTTAATACTTATTTGTATAAAATATATTATTAATAAATTTAAAATGAAGTTGAACTTTTATTATGTACATTAGGAGATAGAGTATCTTTTTAGCTATAAATTTGAAAAAAAAATTGTAATCATTCTACATATCTAAGAAAAATTACTATTCTTTTTTTGCTCTTTCAATGCAAATCAATTCTAATTCTAAATTAAATTCTAATTCTAAATTAAAATAAATTATATTTAATCAACAATTAGAATTAATTTAAAACTAAAAATCTAATATGAATAGAACCTTTTCTATTTTTCTTTTGTAGATGTGTAAACAACATTTAAATTCCATCTTTTATTTTTGCATGCAAATTATTTGAAAATTTAAAAGATATCAAATTATATTTTCTTAATTTTTTAAAAATGAAATATATATAGTTTGAAAATAAATCTAAAACTAAAATCTATGTATTAATAGATTCTTTCTATATTTCGAGATATTTAAAAAATTCTTTCTATATTCAATATTTAAAAAAAACCTATATTTAAACAAACTTCTATTTAAAAAAAAAAAAAAAAACTAAAATCTACATTTCATTTTAATAGAATCTTTGTATTTTTTATATATTTAAGAAACATTTATATTCTATTTTTTCATACAAATCATTTTAAATTGGATAATTAAATTAAATTCTATTTTGAAAATTTTAAATGAAACAAAAATTAATTTTAGAATAAATAATTTCACAATGAATTTTTGAGATTTACAATTGTCAAATAGAAAAATGGAAACATTAATGATTTTTTGATTAAATATAGATTTATGAGAAATTCTCACACACTATTAAATAATAATTAAATATCAATTAATATAAACTGATAATTAAATATTGAAACTTTGTCAACATTCTCGTACTTGTATAATGCCAAATTGTTTATGAAAGTATTTCTGCCCCCAAATTCTTCTGCACCTGGCCAAATGATTCCCATCTTCTCAACACTTTTTGCACACTTGAAGCCCTCTATCAAACATCAACAAATTGCCAATCCTAATTTTTTACTTCTTCCTCTAATTTTCCAGATTGTTTGGTTGAATAACCCTTAATAACATTCCGGTGGAAACATTATGCATAGGCATAATGGTGCCCATGCCTACATGTGCTTTTTGAATTTTGCTCATTGCGTAAAATTGTGGTGATGTGTAGGAAAAAAATTATTGTTAAACAGAGCTCATTCAACAAATTTTATTGTTAAAATATTGATTAATGGCCCCAATATGCAATTAAAGACATTCACGTAATTTATATATTGTTTTCAATAAATAAATGAACAGATTGTTTGTTACCAAATCAATATGCAGTCTAAAACTGTATAGTAACGGTCCAACACACTGGAATATTTAGAATGAGTCAAATATGGAGGGCCTTTCCCCTTTCAATGGGCTTTTGCTAAGAATAGGAGAAATCCCAGGAATCCCTATTTTGCATGCAATAGACGCGGAAGTGGAAAAGCATATCCACTTTCAAACGAAGGGGCAAATTGTCAAATAATATAGGGCATCATTGCTTTATTAGAAAATGAACGAATTACCATTGTTAGCGTCAAAAAAATTCCTCCATAAATATTGTCTTGTAAGGCTTTTCAAGAGAAGTTTCATGACATTTACGAAGGCAAATGCTTAGGTCTATACAATGAGATTATACAGACAATAAATGAAAGAGATTTATGATGCAAATAGGGATTGCACAACAACAAATGAGAGAATCCAGTACGCTGAGAGAAGAAATGAAAGACAAGAAAAACATGCCATCGATGATCCAAGTAACACGCTCTTTCAAGATTGTGTTACTGGTGGTGTCGCTAATTCATAAGGAATGCAAAAGAGTTGATGGCATCAAATTTCGTCGCTACATTTTGATGAATAATAGAATTCACGCCAATCTTTTTGCAGGCAAATTGGCTCGCAAACTGGAAATAATGTGAAGCAAAATTCAAACTAAGCTTTGAGAATGATTGAGGTGGACAACACTTCTTCCTGCCATCCATATTTATTTGAATTCAACCTGGCGTTTGGAAATGTTGAAACACATCGTTTCGTATTCCTACCATCGCCTCTATATACATGCAATATACAATGTATTAATTGCCTTTCGCTGTGTTTGCATGGAATAAAATTAAGTAATGAGTTGGTATTTACTATTGTAACATTTTCTTGTTCGACACTGAGGAATTTAAAGGGTTTATGTTGTCATGCTGTGCTGGTGTTAGGAATTTGAAAAGGTTCTTTTTTCTTACACTGTTACTTTTGATGACCTCCTATCAGGGATGAATATCATTGTAGGTTAAGCTTCTCGACGTAATAAAATAAAATGGTCTTCATTTTATTAAAATTCAATGTTTTGTTGATGAAATCTATATAGATTGAATATGGAATGATGGAAAACACTACAATTGACGTCATTAATTGATTCTCCGCTATATTCAAATTTCAGGGTCAGGTCTTTATGAACACCCTAGAGTTTATAAACTAGTTACATATCTCAATTATGGTTTAGATCTAGGCCTCTAGAACTAATAAGCATGATTGTAAAAAATCAAGAGTCTAGAATTAAATTTTGACTTATCCAAGTGGATAAAATAGGTAATGGATTCAATTATATTAGCTTCACCATACCTTGGCACACCTGTGTCTAAAGTGAAGTGGTGCCTACAAATCTTATTTAGGAACTCACTAAGTGGCATTCTCCTCAGCCATTTTTTTAAGTAGAACACTTTAAAGCAGGCAAGTGTGTAATGATGCCTAATTTAATGGTTGAAAATATACACTATCATTATGATTGCTTTATTGTTCTTTTAGTGTTACCTAATAATAATTCTTTTTTCCTAAAATAATTTCAAATGAATGAATGTCTTTAAAAACAATAACACAATACTAAATTTCACACAAGTTTCTTTCAAGTAAAATTACAATGGCTAGTAGGACACAGATGTTAAACTGTAAATTTAAAATTTATAAATGATAAATGTTGAATAAAATTTATCATTTGGGAGTGATTGAGAATAGGATTAAGATAGGATATTTTGATAAACCAAATTCATGCAAGAATATGTCACTTATATGCTAATTATTATAAAACATAAACTCCCATCAAAATATGCCCAAAAAAATAGAAGTGGTCATGTAAAGACAGTTTTCACTATTACAGTAATGTTATTTGAGCTATAATATTTCAGTATTCTCAAATTTTCAAATTTTTTTTTAAGAAAACTATACCCATACTACATGAGAATGAATGCCTCTTAAAAGTAAACATGTATAATTATTTCCTCTCCACCTACACATGTCTATTGGGGATTCCAGAACTACATTTCTCCATGTACATTCTAACAAGACTGCTACCACATTTGAAATGTTGCATTCTCCAAACTATTTAGTTGCATTAATGGCATATAGTTCAACGCTATGTAGTTGTAGTTGTGATTTTAGTAGAGCTATGAACCATTCTCAAAAATCTAAGGAGACTATTACTACCACAGTTTACATGTTGTAACCTTCAAACTATTTAATTTCATCAATATCATATTCTCCAAAAATATCTAATTGTTATTTAAATAAATATATCAATCAATGCACCTTATAAATCCAAGGAGACTATAGCTACGACATTTTACATGTTCCAACCTCCAAACCATTTAACTGCATCAATGTCATATAGCACATTATCTAGTTCAATTTTAATGGAGCCAGCAAGCAGTGCAACTTATAAAACTAAGAGATCAGTGAAAGAGTTAAAAATCAATCTTCAACGTGATAATCAAATGACTCAAACTTTTTTATCATAACCCATTGACAAATTTTGTTCGACATTCAACAACAAAATACAAATGTGAACACTAGTTTCTTTTGGGCACTTGCTGGGTGACAAACATATAAACTCTCAAAACATATGCTACCATTTACCCTATTCAAAACTGTTTTATACTTATCTATTTACTAAAGAATTACTATACGAATGACAACAAAAATACGAAATTCCAATATATATAAAAACCAAAAATAAATATGAATAATCCGCTACAAAATTTTTAACAAGGCTTCTAATGCTACTGGACTTTGCTCACTCATATCAAAATGTGCATTAGGCTCTATCTGTGAGATGGACACAACCATCTCTGTGTTATGACCGAGGATTTTCATTTAAAATGGCCTTCATAAATCAGTTACATTAGCCATGTAAAACAAATATCACTGGAGCTTTTCACTTAAATCAAATCAATTATTTATACAATAAAGGAAAGGATTTCCCACTGAAAATAATTCTCTGTCACTGTCATGAAAATAAAATCTATTAAAATAATGCCTCTTCAAATTGCTTTTACTACTCAATAACTCTTATTAAATACAAACAATCTAGCTTATAAAAATATAAAAAATATAAACATATAAATTTCATATTTCCATTGACCAAAACACACTTTCTCGTAATAACTACTATATTATCTCCACTCAAATATAATCTCCTTCGTAAGAAAGTGAGTGTCCAGTAACTTCCAGAGTTCTCCCAAACTCTTCAGCAAATCAAGTCATAATGAAATGAACTATTCAGCAGATCAAATCAGAGAATTTTTTACTGAAGGAGTTGGGAGAACTCAAGCAGTCCAGAACATAAAAAGTTCAATCCATGCAAACTCAAGAACAACATATGATTGATATATAGCCTTACAAAAGTATAGACAAGAATAAACGAGTGATGGAGAGAGTGATGCATTGAATCTGGTCATCTTCTTTTAGGAAGTTCATTGAATGTAGACGTCTTTTTTATCAGGAAACTACCTGGGAAAGAATCTGATATGGTACTAGAATCTGGATATGGTACTGGGTGCAGTAATTTTGAAAAAAATAAATTTGATTAGCATCTTCTTACTGTGGGGAAGAGGGCCCTAAAATGGCGCATTATAATATTATGGTTATACAGTAATGTAGTGTCTCATAGTTATAAAACTTACATGTGGGCAATTTAAATCTTTTATTCTATCATCATTCTGATCAGTTAAATCAATATTATATAATTTAATATGGTACATATCCATATCACCTTGTTATTACTATTTACTACATTGCATTTTATAGAAAATTAATCATATTTGAATGGCACATTGTTACTACATTCTACACTCAGCTTGCACACCACTATATTTAGTTAACATGACCTAACTACTTGTGTACATAATGAACTTCAATAATTGCACGATAGTACAATGGGTATTAAATGTTACACAAGGGTCCACCAACTACTATAAGTTTAATAGATAAATAGTACTTGCACAACTCTCTCATGTTTAATTGATTGGAATGAAATTATAATTCAAAGCTTTAGTAAAGTTCAACAACTCCTTACATATATATTGTCTCACATGAAAATGAAGTGTGTCACAACTCTAGAAAAAGATAAAAAAAATAAATTAAATGACAATAATTTAAAGATCTTGTGGGGTCACTTACCATACCAAGGGGAAGGTATGGAACCCCTTTTCAGATTTTAACCGTAACAGTATTGGAGTCTTGATAGTGGTAGTGACATCCATCAATGTATGAGAATAGAAGAAAATCATTAAGATAAAAGGAGGGTCGCTGCAACTATGCAAGAAAATAGGTATACAAAAGATGGGAACATGAAGGAGGCATGACCAAGTAGAATTAAATGCCCCAAAAGAAATGTGTTCTATAAAATACAACAATTGCCATATATGCATAAAAATATCGTATTGAGAAGGTTGAGAAACATTGAAGAAAATATAATAAATAGTTGTAAAAGTAGATGTCACTACTTTTATCAATGTCCCCCCAACTTATGTTTAAATGGAAGATCTTTAATAGATAAAGGACTCCAGTAAAGGGGAAAAATAAATACAGAAACTTGGTTAGGAGGAATTGGTGTTACCGACTCTTCTACTAGCATGTTGCTATTCTTATTTTGTACATGCTTCTTATATGAAGAGTTCTACTTTGTTTCCTTTTCTTATTTGTGCAAACAATCTATCTATATATATATATACACACACACAGAGAGAGAGAGAGAGAGAGAGAGAGAGAGAGAGAGAGAGAGAGAGAGATCTATCTATCTATCTATCTATCTATATGAGCTTTGAGGGTCATTAATTTTGACTCAAAAGTGGGTTTTGACCTTTTTTCGAGAGGCAAAAATATCATCTTGGCCTCTGAAATTGGCTTTTCCTATTTTTTTTGAGTTTTTGCAAAGTTCTCTTTTGTAATAAATTTGAAATCATGCTTCTGATTTCGTGGGTTAGCTAGAAATTCATGGTGCCTTAGTTTGGGGTATATCTTGGGAAAAATTGGTATTCATAGGATAGCTTTTGAACATTACCAAAAATCTGCCAAATATGGTAATTTTCATAATTGTAATAAGTAGCAATTTTCTTTCATTTTAGAGGTAGACTAAGTTCGATATGATTAATGAATAAATTTGGAGTTCTGAAATTTGTGTTGTGTATTTTTTAAATTTTTGTTCATGAAGGATTTGGGCTACATCAATTTATTCTTGTGTTCCAAGCTTGACACCATAAATAATGATAATCATAATCATAATCATAAAGAGTGTTCTCTCAAGGAAGCTTAGAGGAATAAAATTAATGAAAATTATAAATACCACAATGATAGGTCCTACCATTTATCTTACACAAGTCCACAGAATACTCTTCCTTAAGATTCTATAATTATTAGCGCATATCATAATATAATTGTGAATAATAAACATCAAAACAATGTTTGAATATAGCTTTGATATATGCATGGAGTTAATTTATTTACAAATTAAAAATCAGAATGCTTGTATCATTGCTTATATAACTCCTCTTTTTTTCTTAGCCTTTGTTCTCCAAAATTTCTCAATGAAAAGGGGTCCCTTATATATCGGTAAGTGGATCAAGGTGATGTTAGAAAGGGGGTATAAGTGGCCACTTGTTTTCTATAATTAGGTAAACCTAAATTTGAAAGAGAAATTTGAGATTTAAGAACTCAAAGTTATAGGACGTGAAAGAAAAGAGAAATGTAGGAAAAATAGTGCCCAATATTTTGAGGAAAATATAACATAGCGTCTAGCATGTGCGTCAAAATAGATATAGTTAGATTTTTTATTTTGTAAAATATTTATGTAGAAAGATAAATAAAAGTGAGAGCCAGAAGTTTTGATTTTTTTTGTAATTTTCTGTTGAGAATATATTTTTTAATGATTTTTGAAGTTGACACACCATGAAAATCATGTGTTTTTCATGCTCTAGATATAACTTGCATAAAAATAATAAAAAATGTAATTTCTTTATTTAAAATTATATAAAATCAACTTTAGAACAATAATATGCAATTTGTTTTAAATTTGGTCTAGTAGATCAAAACGTATTAAGAAATTGGTACACATATGTCTCCAAGATATATGGAGACACTAGTAAAAAAATACATTTTAACATGTTAATGTTTTCAAGAAATACAAAAAAATTATATGGTTAGAAACTTCAAAAGAGGCATGAAATAATGGTGTCAATTTTACAATTACCCAATTTATGATGTATAAACTTGATGACAAGGAAGTTGAGAAACCTATTTTGAGGAACAAAACTTATGAAAAGGGAGGGAAATAGAGGAAACTCAAGCTCCCAAGCCCCAACCTTTTTATCTAAGCCTATTAACTAACCTTGTTCGAAGCTAGGAAATTTACCAAACCTATGCCTAGTTAGGTTATTAGAATTTAAAGTAACCCAGTCGCGCTACACATGTTTTTCTATTGTTTTGGGTAGGTAGCCACTTGTTTGCACACCATATTGGTGCACTTACCCATATGAAACTTCAATTGAATTTGAAATAGTATTTTGGGAGGTCTTGAAGGCCACTTTCAATAAAATGCAAGGTTAGCATTAGAATTCAAAATCTTCTAGCATGTTTTTTTAGGAATATAGCATGTCATGCTACTGCCCCAAATTTTTTTTTTCCTTAGACAGCCCAATTTAAAGGATTTAACCAAAAAAAATTAACTGATGATGAAATAGGTACATTAAAACACAATCAACCATGTAGGATAGAATTAGTACCAATACCTAGCATGAATTATGAGTGCTAGTAATTTACGATACTTCACATCCTAAATAGATTGTGCCTATTTTTAAAATCCATAGAATTTTCGAAGAGGGTTATATAAGTTCTTCATAAATTTAAAGCAATCATATTTTATCATACAAAAATTAAAATTCTAAAAATATAATTAAATGATCTAAATTTAGTAATCTGAAAAGTACACATAAAGATGTAAACTATGATTTCTTGATAGAGATCATAAGTAAAATTAAGTATAATTTTGATTTGGTCAAAGGTTCTATTTTAAATTATACCATGTCATTATAGACTTTCTTATATTATAATATAATGCAAACAATACAAACATGATCATGTTTCAACCATTCTTATATTATTTTATATTACTAGAAACAAAAAATTAGGATAAGTTGAAGTGAAAATATGAATCAATAAATATAAATTCAAAGGTATTAATAGTATTGAAATACAATTGCAGTGGAGATAGAGAGAATATCTTCTTAGAAACTCCTTTACATATCAGAAAACTTCAAATCAAAGAGGGATCTCATACATAGTGAAACTACAATGAAACCAAAAGTGTCATAGAGTTAAAGGACAAATCTTTTGAATAGACCTTACAACCAGTAGGGAACCTAAGGTCTCGACCTCAAACTTGAGGAAAAAAATTTAAAATTATTATTTTT
>MU223196.1:0-17400 GCA_018584345.1 Thuja plicata
ATACATACATATATATATATATATATATATATATATATATATATATATATATATATATTCCTCGCAATACGTATTTCTTATCACATATGTTCGTTGAATGAAAGGAAATTCCTACATATACTATTCAAACTGATATTATAAAGAAACACTTCACAGTAACATTGTCATGTGTTCATATTTAATAAACAACTATTTAGGATATGCATCTCATATCTATTCTATATATAGCTAGGGTTTTATAACTTGCAAAGTGCTTAATTAAAAGGTACTACCGATCTAATAGCCTTTTCTATCCATTTCCTTAACAAACTATATTTTCAAACTATGATGTTTCATTCACCTCCTTCATTTTTTTGAGAATCAGGACTTCATCATCCGATTCCACCTCATGCTATTTTCCAGCTTTGATACTTGGGCTTCTGCTCATCCAACCTTTTTTGATAAAGATTGGTGGATCACTCTGTAGTTTCTCCATATCAATTTGATTGACCGATGGTGGAACACTAAAGCCCTCTGCTTCAAAATAGTGAAGAAGCCAGTTGGCTTCCAATGAGCTTCTGACATGCTTCCATACTATTAAAAAATAAAGATTTCTCTTGAGCTCTTCCCAGTAATTGTCAAAGGCTTCCAGGTCTTTAAACACCAAGCACGACCTACAAGGAACCTTACAGTCATGTTCAAGACTCCCTATGGCCTCCTTCATATATTATTCGGGATATGGAACCATCTACCTAAAATTGATACTACTGACCACTGCCTCCAAACCACCTAAAATCTTGTCTATGAAGAGCTTCCTACACAATTCTATGGTTTCTTCCTTACCATACCCAACTCTTAGGAAACATGATAAATGTCTCCATTAGTTTGTAATGTAAAACCATAGTTAAAATTTGCATCACCTATCGCCCATTCCATAGCCCTTCTGGCCATATCATCCATGGGTTTTAGGATTTTATTCCACTGCTCTGGTGTAATCTTACCTAGGAAAGCCATATCTCTGGTCTGTTTGACATGCAAGGGCTGCACATTGGTATACATTTTTGTATTACAGACACCCAGATTAGTCTATGTCTATAAACGATAAATAGAAAGAACTAACTTAATAATACACACCTTACCTGCGAGCTCCTCATTATTTATGGTGCAGATGAAGACCTATCTGTTTAGATTTATAGCCGGAGTGTGATTTCAAAAGGGATTATGCTTTGTTTTATTCCTCCCCAACTCAATAAACCCATTAACTGTATTAATTGTGTAATGATTACCATTTGAGTTAGCTGTAATAATAATTGAGATCTCTTAATGATTAAAGATATGGTGGGGATTTATTGCCTATTGTTTAATTATTCTCACATATTATCTCTGCAGTATTTAATTCCACTATACTCTTAAAGGTAGATACCACATTAATCGAGAGTATCGTAATTATTTACCTAATAATTATTCCTTTATAGTCATGATTGATATTTATTTATTATTATACTACTATTTCTTGCTTTGTTCATTCTAAGATCTCCTGCTTTTTATTTGGTTGATTAATATTGACATTCATAAGGGGAAAACAAAAACCCAATTATAGATTTCCGCCTATATGAAAATATATCTATATATAAATATATGGATAAATGCCACACATGAACATATACATATATCCTATATATTCATTAAATCATAAATGACTGTTTATTTTCTCATTAAGAATGCAATTCTTTTTTACTTCTAGAATTTTATTGAAGCAGAAATGTACACAAATTTTATTGTTCATTCTTCTTCATACATTTCATCGCAATGAATAATAAGTCCCACTTCATCCTCTTTTACAAATTTATCAAACCAGTTCAGTTCTCTGGTGGGTCTGATATGCATAAAAGTAAACATAAAACCTAAATTCCTCATAGCTGGCAACTCTGCAATATATTTGTTTCTGTCCTCAGCCATCATTATAGGAGAGCATGACATATTGCTATCTATTCCTTTGTAATGTTGATAATCTCTTGGTTTAGGAATTGTCAAATCATCTTTAATACTAGCTATAACCTTACCAAGGTCGACAAGATATTTCCTTTTAAAAACTTTCCTACGTAACCTCCCAATGTCCCATATATCCGGATCGACATGTAGAGCTGAAGCAATAAACATCGCTGGGATGTCCGAGTTTATCCTGTGACTATTATCATTTTCAATAAATTCACTCCCCATAATGATGTAAACAGCCCTTACAATTACATCATAAGTAGCTAGCATCATCTTTTTAATCCTTTTGGTAGTGATCTTACCATCGAAGGCTATTTGAGTTTTAGTACATCTCAATTTTATTGTTGTAGCCATCAATCTTCTTATAAGATAACCTTTTTTTTTTTTAGTACTTTACTCCTTATATAGCCCTTCTAAGATAAGTCTACATTATTGATAAAAAGAGAAATGAAATGGTTGGTCTTCCTCGTTTCTGTCGATTCCTTTCCTTCAGTATTGTTTATATTTTTTTATAATTTGTTTTATATTACACCGAATATTAAAGAAGAGACAAAAAGAAATTTTGATCCTCCATTGCCTCAATAAAACTATTAATAGTATTGATAGTAATTTATAATATTCTTTTTAGAGAAGGTTTCTCCCCTCTAATTTGAACTACAATTTCCTATTCTTTGTTACCTTAATATTTCCTTTTTGTACTCCTTAATTTGTTCCCACTATTACCTCTCCATTCTTACCTTTTGCACCATTATTGGCTAGAAGGTCTGCAATTTGGTTACCTTCCCTGTAGGTATGATTTACAGTATATTGTTTGAATAAAGCTAATAAGTTCATACCTCTCTTGATTTGCCCATTAAGTTTTTAGTTTTGTGTACTCCCCTATCTAATGTAATAATCAGGGATGAATCCCCTTCAATTTCTATATTATCTATATTTACTCTTTTGCATAACAATAACCCATCTATCAGAGCATTACCTTCATCCTCATTATTGGTTGCAAATCCTAAGAAGGATGATTTGGATGCTATCAATTTTCTGGATTCATCATGAATGTAGCATCCCATTCCAGCTCTACCTGGGTTTCCTTTAGATGCCCCGTCAAAGTTTAATTTGAACCATCCTTCCCTAGGGGGTTTCCATACACAATCACGTCTCAAAGCTCCCTTATCAACATCATGTTGGCCAACATAAGGAGGAATTTTTAATCCATACCATAATTTCCTTATTTTCTCATCGTTATGGGAGAAAACCATATCTCTCCTTCCTGTCATATTGTGAATATTCACTACCTCTACTATACTTGCTTCGATTTTAAAAAACAATTGATCCAAATCTAGTTTTTTTAATCTTTGAATGTCCGTCTATTCCTCTCCTTCCATAATTCCCATATTATTATGGAAGGCACTACATTCCATATTTTCCCATATAATCCAGAGTCCATCTTCCTTGGTCAGGATATAAGGATATCCACCATATTGTTGGGGAATGCAATTTTCCACCTTAACTTATTGGACAACCATGACCAAAACTTGTACGAATAATCACAATTAATAAAAATGTGATCAATAGATTCACACTCTTTCTCACAGAAAACACACCTCGATGGTCCATTATACCCTATTTTTTGGAACCATTCCGCCATCATAATCCTATGTTGAACTATAGCCCATGCAAACATACCAGCCTTAGGAAGACAATGTTTACTCCAGCATAGGTCTATAGGTAGCGTTGTCTGGGTTTGTTCTGATTTATATAAAGAGTTATACCCACATTTAGTATTATATTCTCCAGTCTTGGAATTGGCCCAAATCATTTTGTCTGGATCCTTTGATGGGTTTAATTTCCTACTCTTTATGATTTGTTCTACTTTACTCCTAAAAGCTTCTGACCTCCCAAGGTCATTGAAGGTTTTCCATTTCCAACCCAAAGTAGGATTATTATTATCTACCTCTATATAGTCCTTCACATATATACCCCTTTTATGCTTAATTAAATCTATTTCTAGATTATTATTAAGAATGGTACAAAGAGGTGGACATGCATTCCAAGAGTCTTCCCAGAATAGAGCCTTACTTCCATTACCAATATCCCAAGTTATATTATTTGAAATAACATTCTGACATTCCAATATGAAATTACAAATCCTTGATCCTTTAGGGGGGAGTAATGTCTGAAAATGCTTATAGGATCCCTGCCATCTAAGTATTTAAATATAAGAATTTTAGCCCACTTAGCCTCTAGGTCTCTGTACATTTTCCATACTAGTTTAGCTCCTAAAGCTATGTTTTGTTGTTTTTCTTAACATTCAAACCCCCTTCCTCCAGTGGTTTACATATCTTATCCCACGCAATTAAGGCTAATCTCTTTTTGTCATTAGATCCTTGCCAGGAAAACTTCTTTAATTTTTTATTGATTTCCTTTTCTATACCTCTTGGCATGCTAAGACACATCATCTGATAAATAAGAATACAAGAAAGAATGGATTTGATCATAGTTTTTTTTCCAACGCTCGTTAGCCATTTCCCTTTCCATGATTCAACCTTTTTATCAATATTCTCTACCACATTACTCCATAAGTTTGTTGGTCTGTTACCCTTATCCAAGGGGAGCCCCAAGTATTTGCATGGGAATTCCCCTATATTATATTCTAGGATCCTACATATTCTTTGTTGGTCACCAATAGGTGTGTTTAAAAAATAGATTTCAAATTTCCCTTTATTTATTTGTTGTCTAGAGGCCATAGAATATAAATCTAAGATATTTCTAATTTCTCTAGCTTCCATTACATTAGCCCTACCAAAGAGGAGGTTATCATCAAATTTTTTTTGATGTGTACATGCCTTCAATTCCTCATTTACCTTGATACCATATATCATATTATCGTTCTTTTCTTTAGTTAGGGTTCTTCCTAGGGCTTCTACCATAATAATGAAGAGAAAAGGAGATAGAGGATCTCCTTGTCGAATACCCTGTGCAATATTTAAAAATCTAGTTGGGTTACCATTGACCATTACTGAAATTTTTGGTCCAGAGATGCATTCAAAGACTAAGTAATCCATTGTCTAGAGAAACCAAAGGAATCTAGACAATTACACAGACATCTCCAGTCAACTTTATCATAAGATTTTTTGATATCAAGCTTTATAAGCATACTAGGGTTATGGTTATGTTGGATGGTATGTATGGCTTCTTGTGCAATGATTACCCAATCTAATATGGATCTTCCAGGAATAAGTCCAGATTGTTCTTCAAAGATTAGCATAGGCAAGAACTTTTTTAACCTATTAGCCAAAGTTTTAGTTAATAGTTTATATAGTGTATTGCATAGAGATATGGGTTTGTAGTCATCAAAACTACTCGGGTTCATTTTTTTGGTATTAATGCTATAAAAGTATTATTTATTTCTTGGAGTATCCTTCCTGAGTTTCTCATTACCTCTAATGCCGAGACCACCTCATCCCCAATAAAACTCTAGCACTATTGATAGAAAAAGGTAGGAAAACCATCAGGACCAGGGGATTTATACGGGTGAAGATGTTTCAATGGATCCTCAACTTCGTCTTTAGTGAGTTTAGCATGTAAAATTTTGTTATGTTCCTTAGTAATAATACTAGGGATGTTTTTCAAAATCTCAATTTGGGCCACTTTGTTCGATCCTTCCATATTATTTAAAATTCCCTCGAAGTGAATAATTGCTTCTTCCGCAATGCTCTCTGGATTCTCAAGTAAAGTACCATCTCCTTTTTTTAATACTTGTTATCTTCTTGAAATTTCGTTAGGACTTAGAGCTATTATGGAAAAATTTGGTATTTTTGTCTCCTTCAGCTAACCATACTTCTCTGGATCTATGTTTCCAATATGATTTCTCTTTTGTCAATATATCTTCATAGCTGCTTAACAATTTTTTTTCCCTCATTATAGGTTTCTATATTCATCCCATCTCTAAGGATAACCTTGTTGAAATCTTCTATGTTTTTCTCTATTGTTTCCTTATTATCAAATATATATTTCAAATGGTTCTTGTTCCATTCAATTAATCGATGTTTTAAGTATTTAAGTTTTGCATTTAGAATAAAGGTTTTAGATCCCTTAAAACTTTTTTCTTTCCACCATTCTTCAATCTTAAGCATACATTCCTAATCTTTAAGCCACATTTTTTTTCAAATTTAAAGGGGTTCTTTTTGGGTACTTGATCTTCTTCTAAGGTTAAATTAATTGGGTAATGATCTGATCCTGAATGTGCTACAATATTGGATTTAAGGAACACACTTAATTTAGTTAGATCCCCAATATAGAAAAACTTGTCTAATTTCTCAGTGATTAATTCAGAGTTAATTCTCCTATTTGACCAAGTATATGTGTCATTATCTAAGGGATTATCCATCCCGTTAATCAATTGTATCCATTCCTTAAATTCTATCATTGTTTGATTTATACTCTTAGAACCACCCAATTTTTCTTTAATATCTAAGATAGAGTTAAAATCCCCACATAAAAAAATATTTGTATCCGGGTAGCTTTGGATGAAGGTTTCAATTTCCTTCCATACTATTCTCTTTTCATGTAGGAATTTAGGTCCATATATGTTAATAATTATAAATTCTAAGCTACTCCTAATTTTTTTTATCTTAGTAGCCATCCAATGAGAATTGGAGGCTAAGAAAGTTGGAGAAATGAACCTTGGATTCCATATAAAGGATAATCCCCCTGATGCTCCTTCTGAATCTACACCTTTAACTTCCCATATTCCTAACTTTTTTCTAACATTAGTATAACCTTCCTACCCTAATTTAGAATCTTGTATTAAAAAAAGGGGTGCCTCTAAATAAGATAAACTCCTCTTAAGAAGACATTGTTTGTTAGGGGCATTTAAATCCTTAACATTCCATGAAATTATTTTCATGTCGCCTTGGGAAGGTACTTTTCCTTCCCTGCATTCAAAATTGAAGTGATTTTAACTTGTCCTAAAGATGATCCATCTTTTTGTCTTAATTCTTTAAGGGATTTCCTACCCCTTTTGAGTGAATGTTTTGGATAACCCAGGCACTTTTTCCCATCAGATGAAAGGGCTAGGCCTAATTTCCTTTCATTACTGGTTTCAGATTCATGAACCATATTGGGATCCAGGTTAAGACCTTCATCGCTCATTGATTCAATAACTCTGAGAATGAGTATATCCTCAGAATCATGATTTAATCCTAAGAATTCATTAATTTCTTCTATCTCATTCTCATCTAATTCTTCATTTAAACTATTGTCTACATTTAATTTTTTTAGATTACTCTGATTATCCTGAATGCCCCTCCCAAATATTGCCTCTATTTGTTTAGGAATAATCTGTAAAGGCTTAGGATTTAAATTCACCCCTTGGTTACAATCATATTCCTTTTCATATTTGTCATCTAAGTTAGTCATAAGAGAGATGTTACCCAATTCGCTCATGTTTGATGATTCCACTATCTTGTCATTTTGATATTGAAAAATATCTGCTAATGTTATGTTTTTGTCTAGTGCCATTATTTTCTTTATCCATTTAATTTTTTGTCTATTATTTTCCTCTATATCACTAGTTTCCTCTTCAGATAGGTCCAATAGATCCTCATCCCTAGACACCATATCCTTACAAGGCGTAATAATTCGAGGATCTGAATGGACTCATTTCTTAGGTCAGGATGTTTTAGGCCTCTTCTTTGGGCCCTGAATAGTGTTTCCAGAATTCTAGTTCTTTATGCTGATAAATTAATTCTCGACAAAGACCCCAACATTTTTGAAGGGTTCTACCAAGATTTTGTTATTGTCTGATTTATACTCCATTTTTTTTCCTAAAGTATTAACTTCTTTCATACCACAACTCTCTTTCAAATTATGTGAATTACCAGACCTAGACCCCTGCAAAATCAAATTATTTTAATTATCCTATCTCGATGTGATAAATTAGTGATAGAAAAACCACCACAGTCCAAATAGGTCACACCAGGAATGATATCCTTATATTCTGGAAATATAGGGTAATTACATATTTCTCCTTCTTCGATAAGGGTGGGGTTTGGTGATGGAACAAGAGCTTCATTCCTATTTAGAAATTTCATAAGGTCCATAGTATGATCTATTATTCTATAGTTGATCTTTGTGGGAAGTAAGCCATATTTTATGATTAATATTTCCGCAGAAGTATTCTGGTTTAAACTGGTATGTTATTTGTTTAGTCTTGAATTTGATATGTCGTAAAAATTCTTTTTTTCCATTCGATTGGATCAAAATTTTAACATCATATGAGTTAAGAAGGTTCAGTTCTAAACCTATCATTCTTCCTAGTCTTTCACCAATTTGTGTAATAATTTTTCTATGTATAAGTTCCACAAGCATATCTGGGATTTTAATCCATCTAGGCATAGAAAAACTATCAAACATACTCGATTTAAAATTGGTCTTCCACTTCATAAATTTTATCGCATGCCCTAAATAGTAAATGTGATCACTAGATAGTAATCTATTTTTAATAAATTCATCTCTGCATTCGATAAATAAACAATTATCGGTAAGAGAAGTCATACTTACATGTTCCCCGAGGATATATTTAAACCATATTTTAATGTCGTTAATTTTTAGTGTAGAGCCGAACCACTTTCTGAATAACCCTAAAGACGCACAATGATTCATCAAGCCCTATGTGTAAGTGAGATTACCCTCGATGATTAAGTTCGAAGCATGAATGTTAGGGTTAAGTAACTCCGCGATTCTGCGATGTGGCAGAAAATATAACCCCTCTGTAGGTATCTGTTGCATATTTTGAGAAGGGAAATCTGCCATTCATTATGGGATTTTGGGCTCTATTGGACCTGTGGGGTTACGTCTATGTGGGGGAGAGTAGGGCACAATTTTATCCTTTTGCTATACTATTCTCTATCTGGAGATGCTTAAATCGATTATAGATGGGCAGCTCAAAGGTTGCATATTGAGGGTTTTTTGTTCGATAGGTAGTACCATTCTTAGAATGCTTCGCTTTGCAAGCATTTTGTTTGTGGGTAGGGTGTCAACCATCTTCCACAATCTGACCAGCAAGAGGCGTCTTCCGTGGTAGTGCCCCTAGAAAAAATTCTAAGGGAGGCATGCCTAAAGGCTTGGCAATTTAAATGAATGGTTCTGGAATTAGGGTTTAGGGTAGACCAAGCCAAGGTTACATAATGATAAAGCTTTGCCGAGACAACATACCTAGTTCTAGACAAGACAAACATCTGAGTATTTAAAGATTTTACCATATGGATTTTTGCTGGGCATTTCACATGACAATTTTTTGTAATATGCCTGTGTGGATTTAAAGCCTGCTTCACCCGAGAAAACCTAGCATTACACCCAAGATAACCTTGAGTTTTCCGAAGAGAGTCATTCAAATTATGGAGAGGAGAACCATAATACCGTCGAAAATCATTCGCAATACTGCTCGGCCATAACTGCTTCACCTTAGGGCTAATACAATTTTGCCTTTCGTAGTGTTTTGATATTCGTGTCTGCTCTACCATCTGCCTGCTCACATTTTTCAAAGTGATTTCGGTTGTAGTGTTATTAACCATATGGAAAAAGGTATTATTGAATGAGATGAACAAAAAAAGGAAGTTACTAATAGTTGTGATACTATATATTGATAAATAAAATATAACATTTTTAGTAATATTGTACTAATAGTTATAACTTTAAAATATTATTGTTGATTATGACTATTCATAATTGAATGAAATGTATTCCTTAGATCTTAAAAGCAATAAATCATGTGATGTCACATTAGTGTACCAATAAAACATGACTTAGCATACAAGTAAAACTCACGTTTTTTGGTCCTTTTTAGACACCTTGGCAAAAAACATGTTGATGTGGCATTACATTTGATGATGTGGCCTTGAAACCTTAGTTATAAGTTTGTAGGGGAGTGATTTGAAATTTCTAGGTAGCATTTTGAGAACTCCCCCTACTTATCCAAAAAAAATATTTTCAATAATTTTTTTGAATAATGATAAGAAGTTTAATATTTAAATATAAAAACTAGATATAAATAATTAAATTTTAAGAATTAGAATAAAATAATTTATTTTAAGAAAAAATAAACAATAAAATATACAATAAATTTAGATATTTTAAATATTTTTGTATGTAATAAATATAATTATAAATAAAATAACATAATTTCAAGCTAAATACAATAGTTCTAATTCATATTTATTGACATTTCTTTTACATAAATGTATATACATATGTGTAAATACAATAAAATCTAAATGTCTTTAGTAAAATATAATTTAAAGTAACATAAAATAATTTTAAGTAAATAAAATAGTTCCAATTCATTTTTTACATAGATGTACTTAAGATTTATATACTAGTAAGTATAAGTGTATAACATATCAATCTTGGTTTGTTTTATTTACTGAAAATATTTTTTCGCTTGTAAGTTACTTTTTATCTATATTATTTAGGTAAGCAAAAAAAATTATTTTAATTTCAAACTATCTAAGAGTTTTATTTTTATTTATTTTTAAATATTGAACTCAAAATCAACCAACCAAAACACATGACACATGCTAGTCATAGTTATGTAGATAGCATGAATCAAACTCGGGGTTAAGGTAAACCATACCAATTATAAAATTAATCAACCTAGTAAAATCATGATACAATTGACCTATAAGGATTTTTTTATTAGATAAGTAGGGAGAGGAACCCGATCCCTTACAAGAGAATGAACATATTAAAGCATAGATTCAGAACAACAAAATCAGTGAAGGGGCTCCCAACACCGCAACCCAACAAAAACTAACATAACAACATCTAGAGCAAAAAAAAACCAAAAAAAAACCCGAGAACCACTATTACTATGCATAGTAACCATTAAACTAACAATCACAGTCTTTAAAGAACCTATAGTAATAAGAGTCTTCATGAATATAAAATAGACTAAAGCCACACTATCCAACATAATAAAAGTTTTGTAAAAGCTTAAAACATACCCAAATTAATAAGAAGCATTATTTAGAACTAAATAGAACCTCTATGAGGCTCCAATATTTTTCCAACTCATGTAGCGGCATCGTCCAAGTGTCCAATTTGTCTTTCTAAGGGTTCTTTTCCTTCTCTCCCTTGCTATTACCAATCTTCTTCAACTGCTTCCTAAGTTTTTATTTCCCAGTGGTAATACCCTCACATCCATGTTCATTATACCATTAATGATGTGATTAAGAGAATTGAGTGGCTTATCAATGACCACACATTTTTCATTAACCATCTTATCTAGATTGTCCAACCTCTCCACTACTAGCTAACTTATCTTTAAAGCATTGTCATGAATAATCTATCAACTACACAACAAACACTTTCATTGCAATAATACAAAGGCATGTACCAGCTATGATGTGGTTACAATATGTATTGTTTGCAAGAATATATTATTGCAAACTATTATTTGTCGTAAGTCATCCGTCGTCTAACCAAAGAAATAATATCATTACAATATTTGAAAGACAAGTACTTGTCACTAATGTGGCACAACTTGTTTTACTTTGGTTATATAATGTTTTTGATATTAAGAGCAACATAATAAGGGTGTTTGATTATATTTTGTTTAATTTGTTATATATATGAAAATTACTAAATTACTCTACTAGCATAGATGTCTTACATACATATACATACATACATACATATGCATATACATATAATGTTGAAAAATATTAATTTTGAATTATTTAATTTAATTTTATAATCATTTTATTATCTTGAGAGGTATGCCCTACAAAAAAGAGCAGTTTCATATATACATAACTCTTTAACTTGTATCTTAAATAATTAGTATTCAATAATAAAAATTAAATTAAAAAATTTAGACAAATAAATTAAATATTTAAAAAAATAATAATAATAACCAAACAAAATATCAATTAAAATTATTTTATTTTATTTAAAAGATATTCATCATAACAAAATTATTATCACTATTGAAAAATACCTTTTAACTTAATAAACTAGATATGTAGTAAATCCCATATTAAACCATACATACTTTTTAATATAGAATAAATACAACAAAAATACATTACATAATCAAAGATTTAACTGCTTCCTTAAAAACGTCAGTACATATTATGTAACCATTAGGTTTTTATCATATCATTTTTCAAGCCTTTCCGAACCTTAATATATTTCTAAATTCTCCCTAAATCAAAATTATTTATCTATATTTTATCAATGTAGGGTCATCAATAATGATAATAGTGACACGAGGCGAATTGGCAAGTGCTTTGTCACCGACCTTTTTCACCTTGTGATTTAAGCATTTATCATTTAATTCCACTTCAACCTCAAGTAATACGGCCAATTGCACTTTGTAGTGTTTTCGTCGTTTCCTTGAACATTTTTGTATTTTGTTTTTGTATTGGCACAACCATTCTTATGTTTTAAACATTAATTGGGTAATAAAATGGAGTAAAATTATTATTGTTTTTTAAGTAGAATGATCATTAAATATTCTAATATTTTTTTCTTTTGAGTTTGTTTCGATTGTCCTTCTTTAGCATAATCTTTCAATAAAAGTATTTTCAAATAAGAAAATAATTTGCATTTCTATCACTTATTTCAACATTAAGACTTTAGTAGCAATATCTTAAAAGTGATAGAAAATAAGATATTGTGATTCACAAAAAATGAGGTGACAATATATTGTAAATAAAGAAGTGTGAAAAAAAATTAATATGCAGATAATTAAAACAAAGAACAAAGAATAACAAACAAGACAACATGCTTACTGTGCTTCACCATAAAGGCTACATCCACTTTCTAAGTAGGGAAAATTCTTTATTAGTCTAAGTTTACAATTGATTATACAACAACAATCTATTCAAATATATAAGCATGATTGCCTTATCCATAATGTGAATGGTCAAAAGACTCTTGGAGGGAAAGACAAGTGATCGTTGGGCTTCAAATATCCAACAATCTCCCACTTGAAGTCCAATGCTTGTTGCATCAAAGACTTTCCCCTACTTTTCTCCTAATGTCATAGCTTGAGAACACCGAGAGAAGTCTTACATAATTTGAACTTCTCCCTTGGTACCACCTTTGTCAATGCATTAGCCGAATTAAGCTTAGTGTCAATATTTCCAACTTGTAATTTTCCCTCTTAAAGCAGATTCCAAATGAAATGATTTCACAATTCAATGTGTTTAGTGCAATGATGAAATGCGGGATTTTTAACCAAATGAATGGCGCTATTGCTATCACTAATAGAATGGAATCATGTAATTTGCATCTCAAATCACTCAACAACTGTTGTAGGCATATCATCTCCTTCAGTGAGAGCCATGTATTCTCATTCTGCCTCAGTAGTTGGAAAAACCATTGATGGTTGCAATCTGGAAATCCAACTAATTGTTGTCCTAGCAAAAGTGAAAACATAACCTGTAGTGGATCTTCATTTTCTGAATCTTCAGTTAGATCATAATCAACAAAGCCTCACAACTATGCATGATGAAATGCATGATTTTTAGCCAAATGAATGGCGATATTGCTATCACAAATAGAATGGAATCATGTACTTTGCATCTCAAATCACTCAACAACTATTGTAGGCATATCATCTCCTTTGCTCCTTCAGTGAGAGCCATATATTCTCATTCTACCTCAATAGTTGGAACAACCATTGATGGTTGCAATCTGGAAATCCAACTAATTGTTGTCCTGGCAAAAGTGAAAACATAACCTGTAGTGGATCTCCATTTGTCTAAATCTTCGGTTAGATCAGAATCAACAAAGCCTCACAACTATGCATTATGTTGCCCAAATCATAAAGTGTAGTCTAAGTACCTTTTAAAAATCTTAAAATCTATTTGATCACATCCCAATGAGCTTTACCTGGATTTCTCATAAACATGCTCACAACTCCCATTGCATGAGTAGTATCCAGATGAGTACAAACCATGACATACATGAGACTACCAAATACTAATGAATATGTGATGTCTTTCATAAAATCTTGATCTTCTTATGTCTTGGGACATTTCAGAAGAAAAACAAAAGTGATCAGCGAGTGGAGTCATTGCAATCTTAGTGCCTGTCATACCGAATCGATCCAAATTTTTTGTCAATATACTTCTTTTATGACAATTTGATTTCCTTCTTCCATCTATCCTAAATAATGGTCATCCCAAGTTTGCTCTTTGCTACCCCTAAGTCTTTCATTGCAAATCTGTTAGAAAAATGTTGCTTCAATTCATGAACAACTCGCATGCTAGTGCCAATCACCAACATGTCATCAACATAAAGAAAAAGAAGAACAAAATTTCCATTGGGAAGTTTCTTGTAATAAATACATGGATCTGATTCACAATGAATAAATTGATGATTAGTTATTAAATGATCAAATTTAAGATACCACTGCCCTTGGGCATGCTTGAGCCCATACAAAATCTGTTTTAATTTGCAATAGAGATATTTCTGGACCTAATTTTTAAATCCTTCAGACTGCTCCATGTATAACTCTTCCTCAATATCACATCAAGCTATTCAAGCTCAAGGTTCTAGACGGATGTTAAACCCCCCAAAAAACCTGGATTGTGGTCATCTTCACAACTGGTGATAAGATTTCATCAAAATCAATTTCTTTTGTTGACCGTACCCCTTCATAAGTAGTCTCACATGACAATCTTTCCTTCCGCCTTCCTCTTTTAGTTTGTATACCAAGTGATTTTTCAATGCTCTGCGATTAGACAAAAGGTGCACTAGATCTCAAGTGTGATTTGACATTGGCTCATCTATCTCCTTTATCATAGCCAACATCCATTTGTCATGATCATTAGTTGTACAAGCTTGTTTGAAGGTAATAGGCTCTGAGTGATCACTAATTAACAATTTTGGGTGATCACTAATTAATAAATCATAATCTGCAAACTTTTTTAGGGGTTTTCTTTGCCTTGTGGACCTCCTTGTTGATTATAATTTGTAGAAGAAAATGGAAATAATTATAGAAAAGGAAGACAAATTAAAAGATTAAAAATAACACAAAATGAGAACACGATATTTATAGTGGTTCACGCAAAGATGGCTATGTCCACTTTCAGGGATTATCTCTTTTTATTAATTCGCAATTCTCCATTGAATTACACATTCAACTAGCAGCTGTATTTATAAAACAGTCTCAGCTCCAATAATTAGAAAAATCCATTAGAAGAGGCAACTTCTAAATTCAATTGCAAAATAAATCCTTGAGAGAAACTTGCTAATATGGGCTTCATCAAACCCAACAAGGAAACTTGCCAATTTGGGCTTCACCGAACCCAACAATCTCCCACTTGAAGACGAAATAGCTGCTCAGAGATATCCCCCCACTGTAGGTTTATTGTCAGAGTTGAACAAGTCCGTGAGAAGCTCTACAGTATTCAAACACAGAGGGACCGAAAACATCCAAGTGCACAAGTTCCAAAGGAGTAGTTTTCCTATCATGGTCTGTCCTCAAGAAGCTGGTCCAACTCTGTTTTCCATAAAGGCACACAATGCTCACATAACTCCAAATAAACTAATTTCAGACCAGGAAGTTAATCTCGTTGAAGCATAACTTCAAGCCATTTTTTGCTCATATGCCCGAGCCTCTTATGCCAAATTTCCAGATTGTTGTTCATAAGTGTCATTGCAGCTCCCACTTCACCATGACATTCTAAAATATACAGATTACCCAACTTCTTTCTCTTTGCAAGCACCAAAACCCCCTTGGTTACTTTACAAGTATCTAAAGAAAATTTGACATTACACCCAAAAGCAATAAGTTGGCTCACAGAAATTAAATTTCATTTCAACAAAGAAACATATCTTACATCCTTCAAAATCTATTTATTTCCACTTTTCAAGTGTAAAATTATATCGCCCTTACCTACGATTTCACACTCCTTATTGTCACCAAAAAAAACCTTACCAAATATATCTTGTTTGAAATTTGTAAAAGCCTCCCGACATGAAGTAGCATGGAAAGAAGCACCGGAATCAAACACCCATGAATCTGCAGTCGTGTCACCAGCGGCCAAGACCAAAATACCATCATATTTTTCAGCTACAGTGTTTTCTCCATCATTAATGACTTTGTCTTGCGCCTTTTTATAATTTCAACAGTTTTTCTTTGTGTGGCCCGAATTTCCACAAAACCAACATGCACCATTTCTTCCTCTGGACTACGATCTATGTGTAGATTTCAACCTTCTATTATTGTTGTCTCTTTCTCAACTCCTACCTCTATTACCAGTACTTGCAATGGTTAATGTCTTATCAGATGAGGGTTCCTAATTTTTTCTCTACATGTCTTCGCTCAGAAGAGTAGCTCCAACATCATCAAATTTCAATTTTTTTTTGGCAGCCACCTAAATGCTCACTGTCATCACCACACCTTCTCAGCTATTCGGTAAAGAACACAGTAATAAAATTGCCTTGATTTCATCATCTAAATTAATGCTCACAAAAATCAACTAGGTGACTAATGCATTAAATTCATTTAGATAATTTGACATAATCCCTCCTCGCATTTTCAGATTATATAGCTTTTTCATGATGAATACCTTATTCAAAGCCAATGTCATCTCATACATTGAAGAGAGTTTCTCCCACGACTCTTGTGTTGTCTTCTCAGCTGAGACATTAAATAAAACATTACTGGACAATGAAAGAAAAATGGTAGCTCTTGCTTTCTTATCTATTCTCTCCCATTCTTCATCTGATCAAGAACCTTGCCCTTTGACTTTTCCAGCCAATGCATTTGAGAGATCTTGCTTGATGAGCAAAAAAATCCATCTGCACCTTTCATAGATCAAAATTTTGACCTGCAAATTTTTCAATCTTCCATTTGTCTGCATCTTCCATAGCTCTAGAAATTCTTCATCGATTTCCAACACCAAGTTTATGCACCAGACTTTGATTCTAATTATTGATTATAATTTGCAGAAGCAAATGAACATAATTGCAAAAAAGGAACATAAATTAACAGATTAAAAATAACACAGAACAAGAACACGATATTTATAGTGGTTCACCCAAAGATGGCTAAGTCCACTTTCATGAATTATCTCTTTTTATTAATTCTCAATTCTTCATTGAATTACATATTCATCCAGCAGCTTGTAAAGACTGCATTTACTCACAAAATGCCACATCATCAAGTAACAAGAAAAGTGGAAAGTCGATAATAGAACATGATCGAAGATACAAAGTTGACTCAAGTCATACATATTCACACATTAAATGAAGGAAAAATATTATCCAATTACGACCTTCACGTTGCAATAAACAAGATAACCATAAGACTAGTTATACAATAAAGTCATCATACGAGCATACATAATCCATCATATGACCTTAAGTAAAGCTATGTACATTTCAGTAGGAAGCCGACCTACATGTCGTACT
>MU223196.1:17500-53211 GCA_018584345.1 Thuja plicata
AATAAGAACACATAAACAATAAGTGGTGTGTGCATAGATCCGGCCGCCTGACCATCCGTACGTCCAGAACTGGAAGCTAGCCTTCCCTACCTCAACCACACTCCCGCCTCCGTCCTGCATCCAAACAAACATACTCGAACCAAACACTCTATCAGTATATGATTAATCATTAATCAAAAGTAAAACATTTCATTTATCACCATTATCCAAAATCAACACATTTAGTAATTACGTCATAATACATCATGTATGCATGAATTCAAAACATGAACTTTTATAAAACAGCATGATGTAATAACATCCTCACGATAATTCATTTAAGGTTTTTTTTTTTAATTACCGCTAATTAAAACCACAAGAGAATCGACTAGAACATAGCATCTAGAAAACGACCTAGTCGAATCAAGACGACTTGGTCAACAAGGTCAAATGTCGCCAGACAAGTCCGGAAAAAGAGGAGTCTCAAAGGTCGAGTCGTGACACAGCTGTATTTATAAAACGGTCTTCAACTCCAATAATTACAAAAGAAATCCTTGAAAGAAACTTTTTAGTATGGACTTCCGAACCCAACAAGAAAACTTGCCAATTTGAACTTCACCGAACCCAACACTCCTTAACTCAAGAACTTGGTTGTGTTTATTACCGTGTTATGTCTGCAAATATGAGCCCTCAGTAGTACCAACATTGTTATGAGTGTTGTTAATTTTATGACTAGACTTATTATTGTTGCCAGTATTAAAATTCTTCTCCGCTATACCTTGCGCTCTTAAGACACCAATGGAAGAATGAATGGTAACTGGTAAATGGGAGGGATTGTGAGGAGAAGAAGCTTGTATTGACTGCATATTTGAATTTTCAATACTTCCAACGCCAAACAAAGAAGTGTCATCATTGTTTGTAGTTAACATTGGCAAATTAATGGGAGTGCATTCTCTTCATATAGAGGAGATTTTATTTACTGACAAGTTATCAAGCATCTCCTTTGTATGGAGTATGTGGCATATACCGTTCTATGTGGTAGGGAAGACATGTCCCTATGATGTAATACCAGCCCGAGACATCTGAGAAAAGGGAAAAATAGAGGAAATGCCCGCGTAGGCAGGTATGCATTAGTTCTTGGAGAAGGCGTGTTTGAATAAAAACTTTGGTTTGACTGCAAGTTACTTGGTTCTGAACCATATTCATCACAATGGCCAACGTTACCAGTGAATAGAATTTGTCTCTGTCATGGATTGTGAAGAAATATGCGCGGGTGGAAAACATAGTACAGGGGGTATTGAAATAGATTTATACATTCCTCTTGTGCTTGCAATTCTGCTTTGTGATAAATGTTCTTGTGAGATGTTATTTTCAAAAACTGAAAGTGGCACATCTTCTTTGACTGGTCTTTCTTGTGTTTGCAGGGCAAGAGATGTTTTCTTATTGAAGACAACATTTCTGCCATGAGTTATCATTTTAGCAACTGGATCCCCCAACTTGAACCATTTTGGTCCTCATCATACCCAACAAAAATGCAACATTTGAATTTGGCATGTAGGTGATTGTAGGAGAGGTGTTTTTCAACCATATCTCCTCAAAAATATCAAAATCCAATTGAGATGATGCTGCTAGATTGCTTCAGTAAACAATTGTAGTACAAGCCCTTGTCCAAAATTCTTTTCCTAAACCTGCATTAGACAACATACATCATCCTCGTTCCAAGATGGTTCGATTCAACCTTTTAGCTGTACCATTTTGTTGAGGGATGAAAGGAACGATTTTGATTCTTCTAATGTCACTATCTGCACAATAATTATCAAATTCAAAAGAACAAAACTCTTCGCCATTATTAGTTTGTAAACATTTAATCTTTTGCCCAATCTAATTCTCAACAAGTGCTCTAAAAAAATTGAATTTTCTAAATACTTTTGAGTTTCTATTTAGCGTATAAATCCACACTTTCCTAATATAATCTTCAAGGATTGTAACAAAATAATTTGTCCCTCCAATAGAGGTTACCTTCATAGGGCCAAAGACGTCTAGGTGTACAAGTTCCAAAGGTGTTCTTATCATGACCGGTATTCAAGAAGCTAATTCACCAAAGATGTCCAAGTGTACAAGTTCCAAAGGTGTTGTCTTCTTATCATGACCGGTCTTCAAGAAGCTAATTCACTTTTGTTTTCTATAGAGGCAATGTTCACAAAACTCCAAATCAACACATTTCAAGCTTGGAAGTTGACTCCTATTGAGCATAATTTCAAGTCCTTTTTTGCTCACGAGGCCAAGCCTCTTATACAAAAGAGTTGACCCATTGCCTACAACCACCAATGTAACTCTCACTTCAACCTTTCTCTCTAGGACATGTATAGACTACATAATTTACATCCTTTTTTAATCACCATGGCTCGCTTGGTCACCTTTCAAGCATTGGTTTAGAAATTGATGTTACACCCTTGTGATTAAAGTTTTCCTATGGATATCAAATTCATTTTTAGCTTGGGAACATATCATACATCTTTTAACAACCATCATTGTGAAGTTGCAATGTGACACCTCCTTTTCCAATTATGTCACATACTTTGTTATTTCCAAGATATACCCTTCCAAACTTACCTTCTTGGAATTTTGTGAAAGCCTCCCAGCATGGAGTAGCATGGAATTAGGCACTGAAATCCAACACCCACAAATCTGGTATGGTGTCACTTGTCGATAGAATTAGAATATCTCCATATTTTCCATACGTCGTATTAGCTTTGTTATCCCTTAATCTTTCTTGTGCCTTCTTATAACATTAGCAATTCTTTTTATTATGACCAACTTTGCCACAAAACCAACGACCACCATTCTGCCTCTTGACTTTGATCTTCTCAAAAAATTTCAAACATCCTTCTATTATTATTTCTACTTCTATCTGGAGGCTTTCCCCTATTGACAACAATCAAAGCATCACCAGATGAGGGTTCCAATTTTTCATCCTCATATCTTCGCTAAGAAGAGTACAGATGCAACATCATCAAATTTTAATTTTCTCATGGCAGCCACCAAAGTGCTAACTGACATTGCTACTCCTTCCCATCTATTCAGTAGAGAATATAGTAACATAATATAGCTTTAATTTCACCATCCAAGTTTATACCCATCAAAATCGATTAGCTAACCAAAGTGTTAAATTCATTGAGATGATTGATACAATCCCACCTTCCTTCATTTTTAAATTTTATAATCTTTTCATGATAAAAAATTTGTTTGTAGTTGAAGTCATTTCATACATACTCTTATGTTTGTCCCATAACTCCTTTGAAGTCTTTTCAGCTAAAAAATTGATGAGGATATTGTTGGAGAACTAAGGAAAAATTGCGGCCCTTACCTTCTTATTCGACTTCTCCCACTCTTCATCTGTCATTGAATTTATTTTGTTTGTTTTCCCTTCTGATGCAAGTGAAAGATCTTGCTTATTCAAGAGTGATTCCATCTACACTTTTCACAACCCAAAATTCTACCTTGCAAATTGCTTTATCTTTCATTTATCTGCTTCCTCCATTATTTTGGAAATTCTTTACTAATTTCAAACCAACTCCACAATTGAGCTTTAATATCAATTGTAAATAAAGAAATGCAATAAAAAATGAATGTGCAAAAAATTAAAACAAAGAGCAAAGACTAACATACAAGACAACCGATTTATAGTGGTTCACCATAAAGGCTACATCTAGTTTCTAAGAAGGGAAAACTCTTTATTAATCTCAATTTATAATTGATTATACATTAGCAATCTATTAAAATATATAAGCATGATTGCCTTATCTAGAATGTGAATGGTCTGAAATTGTGAAGGAGAAGGATGATGCTCGCTAAGAGGAGGCTGGGCGTGAGCTAGGGCCTCTGTGCCCTAGCTATTTTTTCTATTGGGCTGCCTCTGCATGGGGTGGGTCTACTACCTGCTGCCGTTTGCTGCGAGTGGGGTTTTACAGAGCCCCGTTTCTTTCTCAACATTTTTTCTCTTGCCTGTTTCTGCTATTGGGGCTGGGGTTTTTGTGTGTGGAGTGTTGGTGTGTATCACTTGCAAGGGTGCTCTCAACTTTGTGTTTTGATGGCTGCATGTGGAGCTGCCTCTACTTTGACGATTGCTGGGGTTATGGCCTCTCACGGAGCTTCTTCTAAGATTAGTTCGCAACCACAGGCTTCAACTTTTGTCGGGGAGAGCTCGAAGTTATAAAAAGGTTAATGGCTATTTACCTCGTAGTCAAGATCGCCCTATTCTGGTCATTCCTCCGGAGGTAGTTTTGGAAGATGTCGAGTACTGGACTAAGCATGCTTTGATCTGCAAGTTTCTTGGGATCCAAATCTCTTTGTCTGCTCTTGAAGCCTGGATCTATCACTCATGGAAAATAGATGGTGATATGGACATTATGTTAGCAGGGAATAGCTACTTCATGGTGGTATTCTCTTGCATGTCTGATCGGGATCTCGTCTTTGAGGGTGGCCCATATTTTTACAACCGATTCAGGTTGTTTGTATTCTGTTGCATGTCTGATCGGGATCTCGTCTTTGAGGGTGGCCCAAGGATCTCCCTTCAAGGGTTCCTATGTGGGTTCGCCTGCCACGCCTGCCTCTTGAGTTTTGGAGAGAGGACATCCTGTGCCAGATAGCTGCTTTGTTGGGGACGCCTTCTGCCATCACACATCTATCCCTCGACAAAAAGGTTATCTCTTTTGCCCGTATTTGTGTTGAAATTGATTTGAATAACCCATTTCCAGACTCTTTTGAAACTTGTCTTGGCTCATCGTCCTGGGTACAACAGTTAGACTATGAGTCTTTACCTTTCCATTGTCGATTATGCCATGAATATGGCCATCTCCAGCGTATGTGCCCTCAAGCTTCTAAGAGGCCCAGTGGAGGCCTTGGGGGATTTTCTTCCTCCTCAGACCTTAAGATGGATACTGATGGCAAAGACAAAGCTTAGAATGAACATGCAAGAAAAGGAAAGGCTCAGTCTGACTTTGTAGGAAAATGGAAAGCCCAGATGAATTCAAAAAATAAGGGGAAAGCCCAAGTTAATGCTATAGTTCCTAACAAGGATGGATTCATTCCTGCTCAGAGTCAAGCTAAGGGGAGAGGGCAGAAGAGGCCCTTCTTAGATAGGCAAGCAGAGGCTAACTGCTTTGAGGCGCTAGATAATATGGCTTTAGAGGAAGGTATTCCTCCAAGTATTATGTCTGATGCAATAGTTGCTGATAAGGGGACTCCTATCTAAGATGCTTCTCTTATGCACTAGGTGAATGTTGTCCAGCAGTCATGTGATATGCCTATTGCACCGGAATCTGGTGCCCTGGTGGTTTTCCCTGTTCCACAAGACAATTATATCCTCCTAGCAGATTTGGTTAAAGATGTGTTTGCATTTGGGAAAGGAAAAGGATCTTCTCTTGCATTGGGTTTGATGCAAAGACCGTTTAAGAAAGTCTCTTTTGTTACTCCTTCAAAAAGTGGCCGCAAGAGGGATCAAGAGAAAAGTCAGCTTACAGTGGATCTATTGGTAGAGTAGGGGGCTGTCAAACCCATGGATGCACATTTTCCTCACTCTACTCAATGATCATTCTGTCATGGAATGTTAGGGGGTTGAATAGCATCCCTAGAAAAAAAGCTATTCATGATTTGGTGGTGGAGCATTCCCCGGACATCCTTTGTATTCAGGAGACTAAACTTTCAGTGGATTCCATGGTCAGTTGTTCTCCAAGTATTTGGTATTTTGGTTAATGTCAATGTATTGGCTCCCAGGGGAGCTCTGGTGGCTTGGCTATTTGTTGGGACCCTAGGAAAATTAACCCTATTTGGTGGCTATCTTGTCATTCTTCTCTTTCTATGGTTTCCTCTTGCCTGGAGATGGGGGAGTTGATTGTGGTCACTAATGTGTATGCTCCTATTGATCTCCCTAGAAAGATAAGGCTCTGGGCGCATATTCGGCATGTTCAAAGTTGTCATCCTTTCTTGCCTTGGGTTTTAGGTGGAGACTTCAATTATGTTTTGTGCTTGGAGGAGAAATGAGGAGGTCTTGCTCATCTGGGGCCCTCTTCTGAACTGCTTCGAGAGAATATGGATCTCTTACATCTTTCTGATGTTCTACCATGTAATGGGCTCTTTACGTGGAATAATAGAAGGGTTGGGGATGATGCCATTTTAGAACGTCTGGATAGATTTCTGGTTTCCCGCTATTGGAATAGTGGTATTCTCTCACTCTCTTCTAAAATTGTGGATTGGAGGGGTTCTGATCACTGGCCTATCAAGCTCTCTGCTAGTTGTGTCTCTATTCCCAAGAATCCCCCTTTTAAGTTTCAGTTAATGTGGCTTTGTGACTCTTCTCTTCATGATTTCATGGTCCACTAGTGGAGAGATGGTGGCCCAGCGTATGGCACTGCTATGTTCTCTTTTTCTAAAAAACTTCAGTATGTCAAAAGAAAGTTGAAAAACTGGAACAAGACTTGCTTTGGTAATCTTCACACCATGAAGAAGAGGGCTCAAGATCATCTAGCAGTCATTACCAGGCAGATCCATGACCCTGGCTTCTCAGAAGCCCTTCGCATAGAGGATTCCCAGGCTTCTAGGGACTTAGCTGAGTGGGATCTCAGAGAAGAAATTTATTGGAAGCAGAAGGCTAGGATTGATTGGCTTCACGAAGGGGACAAGAAAACTACTTTCTTTCATAAATCTATGCAGGGCCACCGAAATCAGAGTTACATTTCTTCTCTTGTCAATGTTGATGGCCTCCACTTCACTTCCTCACATGCTGTGTCCAGGGAAGCTATTCGGTTCTACTCTGCTCTTTTCTTTGATGACTCTCTTGCTGATATTACTTAGGAGAATACTATCTTGTCTTGTATTCCCTCTCTTGTGACCATGGAGATGAATTATTCTCTTATGAGGCCGATCTCCCTGTCAGAATTGGAGGATGTGGTCTTCAGCATGAGGAAGGGAAAGGCTCCTGGGCCCGATGGGTTCCTGGTTGATTTTTTTCAGGAATTTTGGGATATTATTAATCAGGACCTTTTAGTTGTGGTTCAAGAATCTTTTTCTAACAAATAGATGCTCAGAGCTTTGAATGCTACTTTCCTTGTTCTTATTCCAAAAAAAGAAGGGGCTAATCAACTCGATTTCTTTCAGCCTATTGCTCTTTGTAATGTGGTCTATAAAGTCATTACTAAGTTAATTGCTGAAAGACTTAAAGTTTGGCTCTGCCTGATTACCTCTGAAGAGAAAGGAGGTTTCATTTCTAGGAAACAAATCCTTGATGGAGTGGTTATTTCCTCTGAAGCCATCCACTCTATGTATGTCTCTAAAGATCATTCTATGTTCATTAAGCTAGATATGGCTAAGGCCTATGATAGAGTTAAATGGGGTTTTTAACAAAAAAATCTTCTTTCTTTTGGCTTCAATTTGGAATGGGTGAGCTGGATTGTGAGCTGTGTTACATCTCCTTCCTTCTTGATGCTTCTCAACGGTGCACCCTCTGAGTTATTTGGGGCCTCTTGGGGTCTTCGACAAGGGGATCCTCTTTCTCCATACCTGTTTATTATTATGGCGGAGGGCCTTGGCAGATTTATTAAATATCAAGTTTCCAAAAATGTGATACAAGGCTAGCGATGGGGAAATGGTTTTCCCAATCTTTCTCATCTCCAGTTTGTGGATGATAATGCTCTTACAGGTAGAGCTCAGATTCGGGAAGCTAAATCTTTTAGGATCACCTTGGATACTTATTTGGCTACTTCCAACCAACAAATCAATGACCATAAGTCCTCCATTTATTTCTTCAATACTCTTGGGCCTATTCAACAAAGGATTGCTAATATCCTCCATTTTCAGCTTCAGTCTCTCCCTCTGACTTACCTGGGCATCCCTATGGTGGTGGGAAGACAACCCAGGCTCTTTTGGCAGAACCTTCTTGATAAGCTATGACATAAGATTAATCATTGGACTCATATATGGCTCTCTATGGCTAGAAGGGTGACTCTCCTCCAATCTATGATTCACTCTCTTCCTACTTACAGAAGCATGGTTCAGGTAGCCCCTGTTTACTTTCTTAAAGCATTTGATGCCCTTTCTCGACAGTTTCTTTGGAGCGGGAACCTACAATATTCTAAATGGAGCCTTATTAATTGGGATACTGTCTGTAGGCCCAAGAAGGAGGGAGGTCTGGGTCTTTGTTCTTCTATCTTGAGTGGCCAAGCTCTTGGTGCCAAAATTTATTGGCATTGGTGCTCTAGCCAGTCTTAGCTCTAGGATCGCATCTTGTCGCATAAGTATCTCCCTGGAGTTGATCCTTCTAATATCCTGAGGTTTCATTTGGAGGGTTGTGGCTCTATGGTGTGGACTACCCTCAAGAAAGGTGCCCACTTAGTGAAGCGTCACCTTTTCTGGATTTGTAATAGAGGCTCTGAGGCTCTGTTCTGGAGTGACTCTTGGAATGGCAATCCTCCTCTTTTGATCTCTCATCTGCACCTACAAGCTCTCTGTGATTCTTTCCTTCATGCTGGCTGGGATAAGGTGGCTCATTATAAAGAGGCTTGCAATCTGGGCCTCGCTGTTGGTTATAGATGGAAGAATTCTTCTGATTGGCCGCCAGGGGGCTCAGCGCGAGATCAGAGGGAGCTTTCTCAGATACTTGCCTCTAGGGTTTGCAGCTCTTTGCAGGAACCTGATGTTCTGGCTTGGGGAAGTGCTTCTTCTGGTAAGTATTCTGTCTCTTCAGGGTACTTCGAGCTTACTAGGTTGTTGTTCGGCGATGTTGAGGTGCATTGGTGGAAGCAAGTTTGGAACTCTCTCTCTTTGCCCAAGTGTCAATTTTTCCTCTAGCCAGTGCTTCACAATCGCTGCCTCGCATGGGATAATCTTTGTAAGCATGGCTTCTATGGCCCCTCTATCTGTGTGCTTTGTTTTGATGGTGAGGAGTTAGTTTCACACCTCTTCTTTCAATGCTCCTTTGTCAAGCAGATTTGGCACTTTTGGTGGTTTGTGTGGGGCCTCCCATGATGGCATGTTTCTTCTCTATCTGAGTTTTGGGATAGATTGGGGCATCCACCTTCTAAGTCCTCCTTTCTGTAGGGTGCTTGGGCTATTGGCTCTTCCTTCATTCTTTGGCATGTTTGGATGGAAAGGAACAGGAGAATCTTTCTGGATGTTAAATTTGGAGTCTTGCACCTGTGAGGGAAAATTGTTCATTCCCTCCATGAGACTGTTATGACAAAGTTTGAGGGGTTGGGTGGTTTGGATCTTGGAGATGTGGATATTTGCACTCACCTCTCCTTTCCTCTCCATGGTGGGGCTCCTCTGTCAGCTACCCACCGCTATGGTAGTAGAGCCAAACATCATTTTCAGCGGGTCAGTCGCGAGGGGCATTGGAATCCTCCTCTGCCTAGAGTCATTAAAATCAACACTGATGGCTCCTCCCGAGGGAATCCTGGTCCTGCTGGTATTGGGGGAGTTGGGCGCAGTAGTTTTGGAGATGTCCAGTTTCTTTTTTCTATTCACAAAGGAGTTCATACCAACAATCTAGTCATGGAGGCTGTCGCCATCCTGGTGGCTATGGAGCATTGTTTCTTGCATGGATGGCGTAGTATTATCTGTGAAGCTGATTCACAAGTTATTATGAATTTACTGAATAGACAAGAGCTTTCTGAGGTCTTCTGGCAGTTGACTTTGGTTATTAAGCAAATTCTCCAGTTGTGTAGGTCTCTTGACTCTGTTACTTTTACATATATCCCCTGTGAGTGGAATGGTGTTGTTGACTGCCTAGCTAAATGGGCTTCTGAGCATGGGCAGGGCTAGAATATTGTTGACTAGAGCCTCCTCCCCCTTGATTTATCTCATCAGCTGGATCAACTTGTTGTTCAGGATATGGCTCCTTAGAGCTCTTTGTTGTTTTGTTCTCTTTGGCTTTCAATAAAAAATTTTACCCTTCTTTTAGTCAAAAAGAATGTGAATGGTCAAAAGAATCTTAGAGGGATAGATAAGTGACCATTGGGCTTCAAATATCCAACATCTATATGATGGTCATTCGATGACACACTTAGTAATAACCAACATCGGTTCTTAAATTTATCAACTAATCTCTAGCTAGTGGGTGTGACATCTATTTTGAGCAATGCTATTTTTAATTGGGTTGATATATATTTTTCCATCGAATGAAGATTGCAGTGAAATTTGATTTTCTTTCCCCAATTCACTTTTGTTAGAATGTGTTCTCCTTTCCAATTTAATAGATGGTACACATAAGAAATTTCTTTGTAGCCTTGCCTTATCCAAAGTTCGTGAACTTCTAGTTTAGCAATTATTAATCAAGTGTACCTCATCAATTATATGGTAAAATTTAAGACAATGAATAAGTGTGAAACTCTTTTGGTATTTTTCATTTATCTATATTGACATTAAAATTGTAGTTTCAAGCTTAGTTTAAACAATAGATGTTTTTTTAAAAATCATCCTTAAGCATTTATATAGAAGGTTAGTAGTATTGTTATTTAAAGAGTAAAAGGGAAAAAATAGAGCTTAAAGTCAATAGATGATTTTAAGTATGATCTTTTTTCTAAACATTGACAAAACACTTCAACATGACAATATTTAAATAAAAAGATTATTTATAACATAGAGCCTTGAATTTTAGGTTTTTCTTTTGATCTCTATTTATAGTTCTATGCTTTTCTTTGGCACAACCCCAAGAAGTGGCAAAGTAGTCAAATTCCATGAATAGTACAATATAACATTGAATAATTGATGGACTTTAAACATAATTAACACGGTTAATGTTTCTATATGTTTTTTTTTAAAATTTTAAGAAAACCCATGTATCATCATAAATCTCACTTATCCTTGCAAGATGTCCTCACAAGAGATAAAATTCAATCACTCACCCATGCTTATTAATTAGTAGTTACTATGAAAGGCTTTACAATAAGGATTTTTAACATAAGCCATAGTCTAACATAAATAATGAAATATCCATATGAACATCCAATAATAATTTATTAGGATTAATTATGAACAATTCAAAAGGTACTTGGGAAATCTAGATAAGGCTTCATTAATAAGGTACTAGGAGTTCATGGATCCTATATTTTTCTAGAATTTGATAAACAAACATAGATGTAGCTGTCATTAGTCCATACACACCCTAACTGTAAACCGACGTGGAAATAGATGACATTGACTATGTTGACCTCTTTACTTCTCTTAAAACTATTCATTGGGAAAACCCCACAATTAATGCAAAACATGATACATGGTTCTAGCAAGTGTAAAAATTTTAAGATCTGGGAAAATGCATTAATCTTTTGTCAAATGCTCTATAAGGTTAAAAGAATTGTTAGGTCAAAGTATTTTGTTAAAAATATTTCGTATTATAAACTATTTCTAGATATTAGAAGATAACCCTTTCAACCACAATAGTTAATTCCTTCAATTAAATTAAAATTACAATATATTAATTCATGTTAATATTTGGTTTAAAATTGTCCTGGTATAACACCTTGCCAACAAATAAGCTATTTAATATTTATTTTTATAACATGCAAAAGATAATCAACTTAATGATTATGTCTTGGCCGTTAAAAAATTAAAAGCATGACTTGGTGATAGGTGAATGTAACATTGTTATGCCTCCATCTTGTTAGAACATATTCCAATGAAAAACCAATTTTATATTTCCAAGAGATCTACGCTATCTTCATCTCTAGAAATCATATGAAAGTTCCCTAAATCCATGAAAATACCAGACAATAACCAACAAAACCTTTTAATAGTCATTCAATTCAAACCTAAATGTCAAGTTGTGATCTAGTGCTATAATAAATATATTTCCATCCTAAAAATTCCTTTCGAATTTGGAAACTTAGGCACACTCTCCTAATGTTAATTCTTCTCTTTTAAATAAATGCAAACTTATGTTCCCAAACTACTTAGCTTATCTCATAAAACTAAAGTTGTATCGATAGTATCAAAGAATGACTAAGTAAACAATGTAGCATTGTAGTTCCATCACAAGAAGCTCTGACAAATAAAAAATAAACATCTTATATTCAAAATTCAAATTGCATAGATTGATTTATAATCTTTTCTCATTTATGGTGATTGAATTATAATTATAGTTATTTTCTTTTATCTCCCTCTGTGCTTGGTGATTATTGAATAACTCATTATTATATTCTCATTATAAATTTTATGCAATAATTTCATCAAAATAACATCTTTGACCTATAGCTTATATAAGTTATGTGCATGGAAGTTTCTAAATTTATTTATTTATTGAATAGTTTAAACCATGTATAAAAAATAGAGTTTTAGATTTATATTGTATTAAACTCTTTTATTCCTTAGCATTGATTTTAGAAAAGAATAGTATAAAATATAAGATACAAATAGACCTAGGGATTGATCATAGCATCCACCTTCAACTTGCAAATAAAGTTGTGGGGAAAACATATGTGGGTAAATGGTCCAAAGAGTTTGACATGAATGCAAGCAACCAACTATACAAGTCCACTAATGTAGAATGTCAAATGTACATGGCTTGCATTACAAGATTCATGATTCTATTATATGTGTTTAATTGAATATTATTTGATTTTATAAAAAATAACAACTTCATAATTATTGTTGAATAGTTATCCATGTAAAATTAGCCTTATTGAATTTTAGCTTAGTGCCAAGTTTTTGTGTATACATATACTTAAGGTTCATGCTAAAATTTTTAATATTATAGTAATCATTTATATAGTCAATTCTCTTAGTTCTTTGGTTGATATCGACCTTCGATCAAACACATCATGATGTTAAGGTAAAATAAATCCCATAACAAAATGTATTTCTCAACACATCGGGGCCCATAATATTACATACTAATTCCTTAAATCAATATAATCAAGTCTCTAGAATAGATTCTCTTATCTATCAAAATTCCCAAGGGTGGGACAATTTATAAATAAAATTGTGAGTACTACTTGAATAAGGAGGCTAAGTTGGATTTATATGTTGAGTTTGAACCTTTTGTCCCAAAGGATAATGACAATCCTAATTTTTTTTTATGTTTGTGCCAATAAGGTGGAGAAGTGACCTATTTGGTTAGCCAAAGTTAGTTTCTACTAATGCTAAGGACAAAATTTATAATAAGGAGTGTGATCTTACCAATGATCTTTTTCATGATGTCATATTTGGTTCCCTTAAGGTGACTGACGAGGATGAGGGTTCTCTTTCTTCATTGGAAGGTATACATATACCTTTATAAAATAATGCGTGTATGAATAATATTATTAACAAGAATAATCAATAGGGGGATATAAATCATGAAGAGATGGAAGAAGATAATAATGATGACGATAGTGTAAAGTTTTGGGATATGGAGACCGGAAACATTGAATGGACTACAAAATAGCATGGATGAGCCTAAGGAGCTGATTGTTAATAATCACATCTATGATAGTTATAGTGAAATATGGAATGATCTATTTGATATCTTAAAGACATGCTATAAAAGGCTCATGAACATGGAGAAGGTCATGAATTAGATGTTACAGTTCATTAACAACATGATAAGGATGGATGCATCAAGTGTGTTTAATCTCCAAGTTGAATTCAACAAATGCAAGCAAACTCAAGAGGAGGAATTCCTTTCCTATAAATAAAGTTGAAAAATACTAAGGATCAACTCACCACTAGTTTTTGCAACTAAAATGAGACCTTATGAAAGATGACCAAGGATTGGGAAACCCTAGTTGAGAATTATTAAGGTTGATATCTCTATTTGGGTCTAATTATTATTTATATTACTATTTTCTATGTTATTTTATTTTGAAAGGGTTTGTCCTAATAGTTCAACTAAGGATGTTTTTATTATTTTAACTATTATGATATCTTTGGATTGGACACACACACACACACACACACACACACAGATATATATATATATATATAAACTTATTTAATTAAAAGATTCTCATAATAAAAAATATATGTAAATCAAGAAACTTTATTACTCCTCTCTAGTTATTTTATCTCACTAGCCCAATGGTCCTCCAATCAATACATAGCTAAAAAAAAAGTTTACTTGTCAAGAAAATTTCTTATACAAAATGGTCAAGAATAAATTAGCATCTATCTATCCCGATTCATGGATTTAATTTTTTAAGAAATGGTTCATGCTAATAACATTCAATCATTTACAAGTTTAATATTTCTTACTCAATAAATATTCTTATGTAGTGATTTGGGTTTGTCAAATTTTATAGAAAACCCAACATGCCCACTTACCATTTGAATTGGTAGGAAGCATTTGTGTTATACACAACAAAAATATTATAATATGGGAGAATCGTACTCATTTGGGAGAATCATACTCATTTGGGAAATCATAAGATAATTTCCACTAACCTATCTCATAATTCAATAGTCTATATATTTCAATAATAATCTATAAAAATGTTAGCACTATTTATTTTATCTCTTAGAAGAATATTTATCATTATAAGAATCTCAATTCTATCATAATGATTATTTTTCCTTAAATTTAGATTCCCAATAAGAAATATAAACTACAACTAATATAAACTCAAAATATACATTTAATTTTGAATTGTGTCAAAATTAATGAGAATCAAACTCAATGATCTCATTTTTCATAATAACAACAAATCAGAATTATATTTCTTTTTATAAATTCTATTTAATACTCAACATCATAAAAAAATATTTAATATGAAAAAATAGTATTAAATGATAAACAAAAAATGTAAGAATTTGTTTGTAATAGAGGAGTGGGAGAGAGGCTCACCACTAAATTGCCTCAAAAATTGATAACCACACATTCATAATACATAATCATCTCCTACATAAAATCTTCCAAATATATTTCATCAATTTGTTAATGCATAATCTATGTATATAAGTTAATGGTAATGATTACATCCTTACTTATTGAGACAAGTTGATCTCATTTTATTAACAAAATAAAAAAAGATTACAATAATTACATAGTCAATAGACTGTCGATGGGAGCACATAACAAACATTCGATAACCAATATACAAGCATATTATTTCAACTTATAATCATCACAAAAAACCTTCAAACATGATAAATAGGAGATATTTGATGCAACAAGTCAAATTGTGATATTGCTATCAGGATTTAACTGTATAGTTTTATGAGTCAAATCTCATCGATGCATGTTTGCTGAGTAGTGGTTCACACAAACCCATCTCTCATGAAAATGAATGGAACACTTAGAACTCATTGAATATAGGTGATTCTCATAGAGATGAAGCATCAGGACTTCCCAGGAGGTCACCCAAGGTGATGCTCATAGAGGTGAAGCATTGGGACTTCTCGGGAGGTCACCCATCCCAGTACTACTCCAGCTCGAGCATGCTTAACTACAAAGTTTTCTCCATGGTTAAAATCACTCTTCTTGCAACTCCATTTGCAAAAATTCAACAAGTGTTGTGCCTTATGAACCATTCATTAGAAATCTCCTTAAGCTCATCAAGTGATAAGTAGGAGATATTTCCCACAACAAGTCAAATTGTGATATTTCTATCAAGATTTAACTATGCAATTTTACGAGTCAAACTCATTGACCCATGTTTCATGAGTAGTAGCTCACACAAATCCATCTCTCACAAGAATGAATGGAACACTTAGAACTCGTTGCATCTAGGTGAGTGGGTTTAACCATGGAGGAAGCTCTATAGTTAAGTGCGCTCAAGTTGTATTAGTGCTTGGATGAGTGACCTCCTGGAAAGTCTCGGTGCTTCACTTCCGTGAGCATCACTTAGATACAATGAGTGCTAAGTGTTCAATTTATTCTCATGAGAGATGTGTTTGTGTGAACCACTACTCATGAAACATGGGTCAATGAGTTTGACTCATAAAACTACATACTTAAATCCTGAGAGCAATATCACAATTTGTCTTGCTATGGAAAATATCTCCTAATTATCTTGACTGATGAGTTTAAGGGGCTTTATAATGAATGGTTCATAAGGCACAACACTTTCTAAAGGTTTTTCAAATGAGGTTTCAGAGTGGCTTTAACCATGGAGGAAACTTCGTAGTTAAGTGCACTTGATCTGGAGTACTACTGGGTGGGTGACCTCTCAGGAAGTCTTGCTACTTCACCTCTATGAGAATCACCTAGATGTAATGAGTGCTAAGTGTTCCATTCATTCTAATGAGAGATGGGTTTGTGTGAACCACTACTCATGAAATATGAGTCAATGAGTTTGACTCATAAAACTACATAGTTAAATCTTGGTAGCAATATCATAATTTGACATGCTATGGAAAATATCTCCTACTTATCAATTGATGAGCTTAAATGGATTTATAATGAATGGTTCATAAGGCACAACACTTATTGAAGGTTTTTCAAAAGGGGTTGCAAGTAGAGCGAGTTTAACCATGGAGGAAACGCCATAGTTAAGCACACTCAAGGTGAAGTAGTACTGGGATGGGTGACCACCCAGGAAGTCTTGATGCTTCACCTATGTGAGCATCACCTAGATCCAATGAGTGCTAAGTGTTCCATTCATTCTCATGAGATATGGGTTTGTCTGAACTACTACTCATGAAACATGTGTCAATGAGTTTAACTCATAAAACTACACAATTAAATCCTAATAGCAATATTGATCACAACCTTCAAACATGCCATGGACATCACATGAAATTGTAAAAACTATGAAATTTTAACTAAACATGGAGACTAGAAACATAAACCATAAAATTACAACAATTAGTAGCCCAAGAAAAATACACCAAGGATGAAAAAACCAACTAAACAAAAAGATAGAGGAGCTGTCAATTTTGCAAGAGAGGCCTTAGTCCTTGACAAATATGTAAATATTTTGATTTTCAAGCAATTTATCGACTTGACATTGTATGCATTGAATTTGGAAATCCAACTTTATGTTCTTCTCCGAATATGCTTGTAGTTAAGAGGATAAAGAAGCAAGACAATAAAATATATCAAATTAAACATTTAGCACTGCATATTCCTAGTGAGCACATAATTATTGTAAATTGATCTACATCTATTTCTTCATAAATGCAATAAAATAACATGTCAAAATACATTAGCAAAAACATTACTATGAATCTTGACCTCAAGAAAGGCCTCTTTCAAACTAAGTTTATTTTAAAAAATAGTAGGAAAGTCATAAAACATAGTATTTTGTTGTTTCTTAACAATTTGGCATTCTCAAAAGGTGACACTATAGGGGAACTTGCAAGCGATCTATTCTAACCATTTCATGTTATTAAGTTTTCATCGTAGTTATCAAGTTTGTTCTCCCTTCTTAAATTATCTTTATTGGAGTACTATATTCTTGAATTCAAAAGAGGTATTAGAGTGATCCCTTTGCACCAATTTTTGATATTTTTATTAACCATGCATGCTCGATCCATGAAATCCCAGCCTATTGTTAATTTGGGTAGTGTTATTCCTAGATCTTTATTCTTGACTTCCCTCATTAGAAGAGACATTCATCTCTCTTTTTTATTTTTAGTCCTACAAGAATTAGCATATCCTACCTTCTCCCTCTCAAGAGTAATCTTATCCCCTTCCCTTGACTTTGACCCTCCTTATCAAGATAGGTGTGTAAATCTTGTCTTTGCTTTCTCTAGCAATAAGGCTGAGGAGATGGTTTATTGATCTTAGAGCTATTCAGGGATAACTTTAGTGGTGATTATTCGCCAAATGGAGAATGTCTCACGTCAACGACTTGAGATTTGGAAAATATAATGTGTACACCATGTTGGCCATGTCGCTCAAACTTTATAAATATTTGGTCAAATTCTTGGGTCCATCGCCCATCGGTTTATGTAATTTTCTCCTTTTCTTTCACAATATTTCCAATCAAATTTAATTTTTGGACATGGTAAATTAAAATTTTTAACCTACAATTTCCAAAGCTTGTCTTAATCGAAGGCCTATATTTTCCAATGGTGTCATATAGATATATTTAGAGGCGGCCCCAAATTTGCTTAGCGTTTTGCGGACGCATGTCTCAAACTGACGCATTTTTGCCAACTATATTAATTACATAAAAATTTTGGACGACCCATAATCGCCTCAGAAATTACATAAGACAAGTTATAATTACGCGGGATTTGCCAAATATTTGTAATTTTGTATACCTAATGCCATACAAGATTCCCACTGAATTCTCCAAAAAGGATTGGTAAAAATATATACATAGATCAATGTTATTGTACACAATTTAGAATGGTTGGTTCTGATATCTCAATTTTGATCGATAGCAAAGTCTTAGACTGCTAAGTGCATTGGCGAATGCAATTGAGGAAAAGGTAAGTGATTAATTTTTGAAGTGTACTTAATATAATATTATTCTAAATTCACCTGAGGTTTCACCTCTATATGTTTGAAACTCTATTATTTTGAGTTCATTCTTATTAAGCGGGGACCAGTTAGTGGTCAGTGGTTACCCGAGAGCCCTCAAACATGATGACATCTAGATTTTATATTATAATTTATAGACAGTAGGGCCAATGAATCATATTTATATATATTATAGTCTATTGGCGTGCTTCTTCAACTAGTTAATATTTTTTTTGGCAGCCTTTATTTCATTGGAGATGTCGAACAAGAATAAGGGTAAGGCTCCTACATGTGGGGAAAGCCTATAGAGGCCATAAAAATGCAAAACCTTCTCATCATACTTTAGTGGTGTAAATGTTTCTAAACCAAAATTGGGAAGCTAATTCATCACAAGTAGATTTACAAGACTCACAACTTGAACCTACACGATATATTGAAGAAGGTGGTGAACCTGATATCTCAGATCATAATGAACTTGAAGAAGATTTTTAGGTAGATACCCAGAGTAGCCAGAATGATATAATCAACTTGGGTGAGACTCAGAGCGCTAGAGATGATGATGGTGCATGGAAGAAGAAAATAAAATACAATTCAAAAAAGGATAGATAATAAAAAAAGATTGAAAGTGGGATATGTCGTGGAATTTCAAATAGAATGGATGTCAAAGTATCCATTCATTGAACTAGTGGAGAATCCAATTGAAGGCAAGCCTCCGGTAGAATGCAGATGTAATATTTGCACCACAATAAATAAGAAGGAAAAGAGGTTGCAACTAAAAATTGACACCATAGAGAAGCATATGGGTAAATTTTACGAAAAGAAAACCATAGATGGAATTGAAAAATCAGTGATAAGATGGAAAACAAAGGAGGAATATCAACATGTTAGGAATGCAGAATTATTTGAATTTCAACAAGATTTACAAACGAAGCTTGCTGAAGTTAAAGACTCTATTAAATCTTTTTTTGGAAAAGCAATGGAAGTAGAACAAATGGAAAAGTTATTCAGTTAAGTGTTGTCTTTTATATTTTGAGCAAAGGGCGTCCTATGAAAGACTACCCATCATTGAGTTCTTTATTAAAATTTTTGATAGTTTGAAACTATTCTAACATTCAATGGTCAGTAAAGAGTGGATGGGAATGGGCAAGTTGTCTTGCCTAGGTTGAAAAAGAAGATCTAAAGGAAAAAATTGAAGAGTCAAACTTTATTGCATTGTCTTTAGACAAAGTTACATAAGTGGATAATACTTCCTAGGTATGCATGCATGCATATACTGTACACAATTTTTTCCACCAGCCTCATCTACTAACTATTGCTAAAATGAAGGATAATGTGACAATGTAAAATCTATCTGAACTAGTAAAGAGTTCTCTAATTAAATATGGAGGTATATATGACATGATGATTGCCAAAAAGTTGGTGTGTATTGGAGTGGATGGAGCTTCAGTAATGCAAGGCCATAGGAATGGTCTTTGTGTAAAGATAAAAAGTTATTGTACACCCTATGTTACTACCATTCACTACATGGCCCACAAAATGAATCTAGCTTTTGGAGTTGTCAGCAAGCATGCTCCACTACAAAAAATTGAATTTTTAATCAAAGAGATCTACCAACACTTCTGTTGAAGTTTGAAATGATTCAGGGAATTTCAAGACTTTGCCAAAGGGCTAACCAATGGGAAAAAGCTTCTTAAGGATAATGATACCAGATAGATCTCTTTAGATGGACCAACACATCAAATGTTTTTAGAATATCCATCGTTGCTTGGTCCAAAGAACTCAAGTTGTGACGAAGCAAGGCTACCAGAATTTCCTAAGCTACTACAAAGGTTAAGTAATGTAGAGACACTCTTAACGTTAGCAAGTCTTCCCCATGCTAGAGGAAATAAGGAATATAATGAACAAGTCCCAACAAAGAGCTATGCATATTGCAAAATATGTTGCGCTGTGTACATTGACATCCCTGATGCTCGATAATCTTTATCGAATATGTGATAATGTAAAATTTTCCAACTAGCTGAGAATCATAGATTTGGATAATCCTGATAAATTTTTAAAGATTGGTGCAAATAGGGAGTTATGTGCAGAAGTATGCGGAGTTTAGATACCAATGCACTTCTTTCTAGGGTTGAGTCCTAGGAACCAAGAAAGAACCCCAGGAAATGACTATCAAGTGTTACAAGGGAAGACTTTACCAAAATTGTTGAGTCTATAACTGCTTCTATGAAGTGCATTGTCTATGATCTTTCCACACATATCAGAGAAAGATTCTCTCCAATCAGATTAATTGAATCCATGGCTATTGTGTTTCCTCGATATTGGAGTGTCAACAATTTGAAACATTTTCAAACTAAGCTACTAACTTTGATAGATCATTTTTGCATAGCCAAAGAATTCAATGGAGTAACTCTAAATGGAATTTTAGATGAATCTCATTTGAGAGAGCAATCATGCTATTTTTCACAAATAATGAGGGAACAAGATAATATTATGCGGAACCCCCACAAAGATGGATTGGTAACAAGGCTTTGGAAAAATCTATCTTATAGCGAAATGTTGATTGATTCAATATCAGAATTTTTCAAGCTTGCTGATTTATTTTTGACCATGATATTGGGGTATGTGGAGGATGAGAGATTTTTTAGTGCTTTGGAGCTCCTAAAGTCAAAGCTAAGAAACATACTAGACAAGAATTTGCAAAATTGCTTGAGGCTCTATACATCTAGGTATGATGTCCATACTTTTCCTTACGATAGGACACCGAAAGTGTGGAGGAAGAAATGTCAAAGAAGAGGGTTGGGCAACATTGCAAACCAAAGTGGGAGTGCCAGAAATAATGATGTTAGTGAATCATGTACTGGTACTCGCAGCGTTGAACTTGAGATGCAGTTAAGTGGAGGTATCTAGAGTAAGGAAAACATAGTGAAGAACCAATGAAGCTATGAAGTTGATGGGGAGGAATCCAAGGATCCCGATAACGAGATGATGTGGCAACTTGAACTGCTATTAAAGTAGCAGGTCCTAGGTATTTATTAAACTTATTACTATAGTCTACTGTCTTTATCTCATCATCAATCATGCATTATAACATATTTGACCAATGTCAAAACATGAATTTGGTTGATAATGTCATCAATTCTACAATTAATATTGATTTTCATTTGCATTATTCAACTCATACGATACAATTCTTGAAGATTTTCATTATTTTTTTGAAAATATAGCAATTCATAGAGATTATCATTAATTTTTTTACAATTATGATACAATTCATTTGAATTAGTAGTAGTAAGTACACAACTCTATGTGATTCTATTTACAAAAATCAATGCCCAATTTCAATTTCATTACCCTTAGAAAATGACCCCGAATTCCCTTTTATAGAAACTAGGGAGAAACAACAGTTTTAGGTCGATTTGCCTCATGTGAAGACTCAAAATCAAAATCAATATGACAACCTCTCTACAACTATACATTTTTGCATTTGACAGGCATGCTTAGTAAATTAACATTTGCTACATTTATCCTATTAAAAAAAAGTTCAAACTTTAAACTCAATTCAAGCCATTACAAATAAAATATAGAGATGGTTGAAAGTACTTTTACATACTATGGCTGATGAGATGATTCTGCCAATTTGTTTAGTATGCTCCATTCTAAGTCGTTTGGGTCAAAATTTGTTAAGTTATAGTAAATGACCTGCAACCTCGTCAGCAATCCATGCTTGGAAGAGAGAGTTGAAACTAATGATGCATCCAATACTGCATTCAAATTTGTCAATGGTTTGATGCAATTTGCAATGCCTTCATGAGTTGTGTCTTGAGGAAGCTTGCCTAAATCAGACGTCATTGTGTCTTCCATTTTTTTTAAGCTTCTCTTTCAATGAATTTTGTTGATGAGTTTGTATCGAGATATCATAATCATAACGAGGCTTATGATCTCGATCCATAGTGACTACTATGGAAAATATCTCCTACTTATCAATTGATGAGCTTAAATGGATTTCTAATGAATGGTTCATAAGGCACAACACTTGTTGAAGGTTTTGCAAAAGGGGTCGCAAGCATAGTGGGTTTAACCATGGAGGAAACTTCATTGTTAAGCACACTCGATCTGTAGTAGTACTGGGATGGGTGACCTCCCAAGAAGTCTCGATGCTTCACCTCTATGAGCATCACCTAGATCCAATGAGTGCTAATTGTTCCATTCACTCTCATGAGAGATGGGTTTGTCTGAACTACTACTCATTAAACATGTGTCAATGAGTTTAACTCATAAAACTACACAATTAAATCCTAATAGAAATATTGATCACAACCTTCAAATATGCCATGAACATCACATGAAATTATAAAAACTATGAAATCACAACTAAATGTGGAGACTAGCAACATAAACCATAAAATTACAACAATTAGTAGCCCAAGAACAATGCATCAAGGATGAACAAATCAACTAAACAAAAGGATAGAGGAGCTATCAATTTTGCAAGAAAGGCCTTGGTCCTTGAGAAATATGTAAATATTCTTATTTTCAAGCAATTTATCCACTTGACATTTTAGGCATTGAATTTGGAAATCCACCTTTAAGTTCATCTTGGAATATGCTTGTAGTTAAGATGAGAAAGAAGCAAGACAATAAAATATATCAAAGTAAAATTATCTTTATTGGAGTACTATATTCTTGAATTCAAAAGAGGTATTAGAGTGACCCCTTCACACTAATTTTTGATATTTTTATTAAGATCATGCATGCTCGATCCATGAAATCCCAACCTGTTGTTAATACTGGTAGTGCTATTCCTATATCTTTATTGTTGACTTCCCTCATATGAAGAGGCATTCATCTCCCTCTTTTTATTTTCATTCCTTCAAGAATTAGCATATCCTACCTTCTCCCTCTCAAGAGTAATCTTATCCTCTTCCCTTGACTTTGACCCTCCTTATCAAGATAGGTTTGTCAATCTTGTCTTTTCTTTCTCTAGCCACATGAGGCTCATAGGAGATGGTTTATTGGTATTAGAGCTATTAAGGGAAACCTTTATAAGATAAATAGTAGAAAGAGGGCGGGGAGGGGATGGGATATCATGGTGTAGAACTAACCATATAAAGGATAATTTAGTACTATAGAAAAGAAAAATGGAAAGCGAATGAGATGGATGATTTAGACGTTTAAGCTAATACCCTAGAGCTCAAGGGCCTTTTCCCTAGCCCTTCTCACTTTCCTACTAATTTGTCTTTCCCTTCCTTTTTTCTTAAAGTTGTAGCTTGTATTATCAACTAGTTGACTAACAAATCTAATGAAATAAACAAGGATGCCAAAATACGACATAAGATTTTAAAATGATTATTTATTGAGTTGAATAAAATGAAGTTGAAGACAATGTTAATGGTTGATCAGGAAGTAAGAAAACTAAAGGAGGAAAATTCAAATGAGATAATAGAATTAAAAAGGTAGAGAACAACCTTGACAAAATCAAAACAAATTTCGTGAATTCCAATAGGCCACCATTATAAACTTTAACAAGAGTAATCAAGTGGTACAAGAAAAGTTGAAACTCCACCTTGCACAAGATCAAGTTGGACCCAACATTAGAACCAAAGGATGTAAGGCCAAAATGGTGCAAAAGGATGACAAAGTTATTTTTTTTGTAATGGATGAGCATCTGGAAGCATTGTTAAAGGAGTGTGATACTATCATCACCCTCAATGAGCTCTAGTTGCCTTTTGGTTTGTGTTTTTATTTTTTGTTGTTTTAGTTCTTTCTTTGCTTTGTACTAGTCTACAATATCTTATTGTTGTTGTAATCATATTATCATGTTATTTTGTCTAGCTATGATTATACCATTTTCATATAACTTTGTCAAAGACTTTTTCTATTAAAGTTGAATCCCTTTCAAAAACCTCTACTTACTCTTTAACACAAGAATAATTCTACCAATAAATTTAAAATATTATATTAAAAATAATACAATTCATACCTGAACATATATAAATAAAATAAACTCTTACATAACTCTCCACATCACAAATCTTCTTAAAGATATACTTTTGTTTATTTAAAGTCATAGAGCATGCTTCTGACATATACGTACACCCCATGGAGGTATGTCACTACATACTTGTAGCCTATTATGAGTAGGTCATGATGAATAAGGAGCGAGACTTTTCAGCTGGAGATCCCTTAGTTTTACATTACGTGAAGAACAACCATGAAACGAAAGTAGCATCAAGGTAAGAAGCAACAAGACAAACACGTCCAATTAAAATGAAAAATACAATAAAATTGATTGCCCCTTACTATAATTGTATTCATGCAAAACAAGCCTTGCAACTCCAAGCATTACTATAAGATATACAAGAAAGAAAGATTGGATATAATGCAATACGTGTTACTCACCTAAGACCAACCTAAGAGAATCTAAAACCCCCCACAGAATTCCTTCCGTGCAAATCTTTAGACACATTTATTACATTAATTTCACCATGACATCAAGGCAAAGAAGGCATGCCACAGTCAAAACAGGGACAATAGAAAACTTGAAGTCTCCAACTTCATGGAAGAATGAAAAAAATATTATTAGGGTTGAATGTGAAGAATAAGGGAAGTTTCAAGGCTCAAAACAAGTGCAAAATGATGGAGGAGGATGATGAAAAATAGATGTTAGGGTGAATGAAAGAAACATAACAAGGTGATTCTTTCGTCTCAATCTCTTGCACCTCAATCCATATGGAAGTGGATACCATGAAGTTTGAGTGGAATTCACGTACCCTTTTAAGCAAGGAACTTAGTGGTGCACCATACTGTAGTAGTAGCAGTAATAGTATTGCAATTCCATCCAACCTTTCATTGACTTCTAGGCAAATAACCTTACATATACTTGAAGCATATTTTTCCTCCTTGGGTCCATGTCTTGTAACATACACAATCTGAGTCTTTTATTCTATGGTCGGTTTGGATTATTATATATAGTCTGCATAATTCCCCTCGTAATCAAGAAGCTCTCAAAGTTGTTTGGGTGACAGGAATATGAATAAGGGTGTAAGCAACATGAGGTCCCCTAGAGGCCATGATGCAATACTTTTTTTTCTAGTTATGTTCTTTTCAGTTTGTGTGATGTGTATGGAGCATGATCCTGTAAACTCTAGGTGTTTTGGTCCTGAAATCGTCCATTCAGACCCTTTGAATCAATGCCCAGCTACAATTCATTCAGAGAGTATGATAGAAGAACCTTTGTCATTCACAGACAGAGATGAGGAGGATAGTGTTTGTGCTCTTGATGAGGAAGAAAATGGGTATGAAGAGGACGAGGAAGAGGAAGATGACAACACTGACCATTTACAAATATTTTCTGATTCATTTGCTGGTAAAATTGTGAATGTTGATAATTTTGGAGCCAAGGGAGATGGAGAAACAGATGACACAGAGGTAAGATGCATGTTTCATAATCATTTCAGATTGATCTTATCTTAGAATGAAAGATTTTAGTTGGTATTAGTTTTCCACATTCTATAGATTCAAATGGAGATGTTTGGTATTAAATTGAGTATGATTGTTTTCATTCAACATTTCATATCACACTTGGCAATCCATCATAAGAATGAAAGATTTTTTCCGTGTGAGTATATAATTTATTTATTTGATTGGGTGATTATATTGTTTTGATACAGGCATTTTTGAATGCATGGAAAGAGGCCTGCTCCTCTGCTCCTTCAACTTTCAGAGTACCAAAAAGGAAGACTTACATTGTGAAACAAGTTACCTTCACTGGTCCATGCCCATCTGCCTTAAGAGTGCAGGTTCAATTTTACATAACCTCCAAAAAAAACAGTTTTTCAGATTCTTCTTTGCTAAAACAAGAATCTTTAATATCAGTAAATTTGTACCACTTTTGTCTAATAACCACATTAGAATCTGCCAATTTATTTTACCGCCCACAAGAGGTTGGAGCACATTTTACCACCCACAAGAGGTTGGAGCAGAGTTTAAGTCTATAGCAACTTTGACTGCAATGGTTATTAAAACGAGGACTAGTTTCGCCCTTGCATTTTATTAGTATAATTTTGTTTCTTTAGCATTTGCAATTTTCACTTAGAGGCTAACTTTGTGTTGTTATTTTGATCATGTATCATTTACATTTATCATTATATTTTTATTCGTTCACACTAATTATTATGAACTGTTCGTCTTATTGGATTCTAACAATTTTATGATCTAACAACTTTGCATTTGGTTCAGGTGTCTGGCTCTATAGTAGCACCAGAGGATCCAAGTGCTTGGAATGGATCAAACCCAAGGTTATGGCTGCATTTCATCAGTATTGATGATCTAACAGTTAATGGTGGAGGTACAATAGATGGCAGCGGACAAAAATGGTGGGCCAAATCCTGCAAAGTCAACAAAGAAAACGTACCATGCATTTCTCTGTCCATTATTATATAAGAAAATTATTTTATTAACATTTCTATTGGAAAGTCTCATTTATGATACTTATTGACATTAACTAATGATAATGATGTTTGTCATGCTCTTTTTGCAGCCATGTTCCTCAGCTCCAACGGTATGTAAACATATATACCTTTTTCTTTGATCACATTTTAGCCATGTCTCAACAACCTGGGCCCTGTCAACTTCCTCAAGTAATCTTTTGAGTACTTTATGTGCATACTTGTTTAATGTTTATTTCAGGCAGTAACTTTTGAGTCTATCAACAATCTGCGCGTGAAAAACTTGCAAGTTAAAAATTCTCAACAGATTCAGGTGGCTTTCCAAAAATGTTCTGCTGTACAAGCAAAAAATTTGAGGGTGACTGCTCCTGAACATAGTCCCAATACAGATGGAATTCATGTCACTGCTTGCAAGGATGTGGTGATAAAAGACAGTATCATAGGGACTGGTATATGTTTACTGAATCTCATGCAATTCTTAAAAAAAAAAATCATATACACTATTAAAAAAAAAATAGTATCTTTTTATAATTATTTTTGGATAAAATTGTGTTGAGATATTTTTTATTGGTATTTTGAATCATATTACATGATCTATCATCAATAAATTGTCCATATTTTAATTATTTGATTGTTATTAGTATCTTGTTGTAATTATTTCTCCTTAAAACTGTCTTGAGATTTTTTTATTACCATTTAAGATCATACCACATGATCCCTCATCAAGAAGTTGTCAGATCTATTGTGATAGTTGATTGCTATTATTGTTTTATTATAATTATTTCTAGATAATACTGTGTTGAGATATATTCGTATCAGCATTTGAGATCATATTACATTATCCTTTGTCAAGAAATTGTTGATATTATAACATTTTTATTACTCTTAGCATCTTGTTATAATGATTTTTCAATTAAACTGTGTTATAAATTTTTTGTATCAGTGTTAAAGATTATGCTACATGACCCATCATCAAGAAATTGTTGATATTGTACTTATTTGATGTCTTGTTATAATTATTGAAATATTTGTGTACCCGCATTTCAGATCATACCCTCATCAAGAAATTGTCATAATTGTAATTAAAACCCATTTGTTATATAATATTTAATAATACAATATTCTCATTACATACCAAATGAGTTTTTTTTGTTTTCAGGAGATGATTGCATATCCATAGTCAGTGGCTCTATCAACATTAGAGCTCAGAATATAACCTGTGGACCTGGTCATGGAATAAGGCAGGGCTAGTATATATTTTTGAACAGATAGTCACATATTGATGATCTTGAAATTTGTGTACAGGAACATAAGATTAAATAATACTGATCCTGTGTGTGATTGAAATAACAGCATTGGAAGCCTGGGCAAAGGCAACTCAGAGGCAGAGGTGTCCAATATAATGGTGGATGGTGCCTACATCCATGACACTACTAATGGAGTAAGGATCAAAACATGGCAGGTAACGCAATCACTTACCTTGACTTCTTTTCCTCAGTCTAATCCTTAAAGATAGTGGAATTCTATATCGAGTTTTATTTTTGTTTGATTGTGTTGGTTTCTTCGTATCAATATTTGGGATCACACTTCATGATCTATCATCAGAATATTAAAGAACTCAAAAAATAGAATAATGATTCTAATATTTATTTGAATTTTATTACAGGGTGGCTCTGGCTTTGCTCGGACCATAACTTTCAGAAATATATACATGAAAAATGTCTCAAATCCTATCATCATTGATCAGAACTACTGCGACTCAGACAAATCATGTCCAAAACAGGTAATCAAACCTAGTGAAACTGCAACATAGTAAGCTTAATTGTAGATCATATGTGATAGAGGTGACAAATATATCCATGGTTTTCTGATACTGATGATCATGTGGCATGAACTAACAATGCAGAATTCAGCTGTGAACATAAGCAATGTTTCCTACCAGAACATCAAAGGAACAACCCGAAGCATGGAAGCTGTAAAATTTGATTGTAGTGAAGCTGTCCCTTGCCAAGGCATTTCTATGCAGAGCATTCATTTGGACCTGATTTCAGGAGGCATTCCAAGCTCATATTGTTCTAATGTGAAAGGATCCACAAAGGGAGTCATAGTTCCTTCTGCCTGTTTCTAGAACTATATCTGTTCTTGCGTCCTCTCAATTCCATAACGCGTTTTCTTACTGTAGCTTATAGATGTAGATTAAATAACACTGCTGACAATTATGTACACCATTTTGTAGCTATGAAATGAAAGTGGTATAAATTATATAGTTATTAAGAGAACGTTGTTTTTGGATTCAATTGTGTTCAAGATTTTATATCAACATTTTGAATCACACTCTGAAATCCATCATCAGAATGAAGAGAACCAAACGAATTATGTTATAAACAAACTGTCTACTAGATTAGACTTCTTTATCCATCCCAATGATCTTTTAACAATAAATTTAATACTCAATGATCTTTTAACAATAAATTTAAAGTATTAGAAATTTAGCAATGCTTCCAAATCCCCATTCTCCAGTAATAAACCTACAGTGTTACTCAAGACTGGTTCTATAATAATAGCTAGCTTGTCTGATGGAGAGGTGTGTGGGAGTGTAAAAAGACAAAGACATCAAATTCGAGTAAAAAGTAAGAGCTGCATGGCCACATACTTTGAGTGAGTGAATTGAAAGTCAAGCACATTTACATGGGACCCCAAGTAATGACTACAGAAGGTAGAACGTAAACTACACTGCAACGTCTTATGGAAAGTATAAAGCTGTTATAAAAAAATGTCTAAAGTGGGTATCTGTTACATAACCATTTTGCTTTTGCCTCCCTGAAGTTTCTATTTTCTCCACTTGAGAGACTTTGCTTGCTTCTTTCTTCATAGCTAAACATCCTGGGTGGCATTAACCTTGTGCCAAGAATAATGTAGTCTGAATAGTTTTCTTTGTATATTTAGACAGGAGATGAGTTTCATTCAAATTGGATCATATAAAAATAGAAAGTTCAACTTATTAAGATATCGAATGATATCCTATGAGATGAATTACATTTAAATTAAATTATTAAAAAATAGTAAGTTTGATTTATTAAGATATTTGTTTCAAATATCTTGATAGATTATCATTTTATTATAATGATTTCTACGAAGAAAAAAACATTGAAATTTGTATATAAGTTTATAGAAGTTATATGAATTGAACACCTTACAATTATAAGGTAGGTTTTTAAGAAATAAAGAAAACATAGAGCATAATTTTGATAATGAAAAACTTGTCATATATAACAAGGCAACAATCATGTCTATATTGTGGTAGTTTTGCTTGCATTGTCGAAGTATTTCCATAATGTGCATATATAATATTTTTTTATTTTCACCTTTTTCAACATATCTTCACAATTGATCATTGATTTTTAATCATGTTATAAAATACACCCTTGAAGCATCATACACGAAAATCATAACTTAATAGTATATTTAATTTATATAAAAGTAGGAGAGTGTGTACTTGAAGTAGACTATACAAAATGTGATGATATTATCAGTGTTTTGAAGTCCTCTACAAAATGAGATGAAATTTATATACACTATTAATATAAAATATCATTGATAAAGCCTTAATAAAAAATTTAAATGGACTATACTAACAAACAATAGAAATTAGATATTTTCTACTTATTATCTTTATATGACAAGTAATGAAAGTAAATCCTAATTTGGGTATGAGAAGGATGATGAGGGGCCAAAATAGGTCTTTATGTGGCAATGAAATTTCAAAAACCAGGGTTAGATAAATTGACATAAAAATTTCAATATGTTGTCAACCTTATATCAAAAATATGTAAGAATAGAATCCATAGCAAATTGAATGTAATTTCTAAGTTTCTATTTTTGTTTTTAAATTAATCTATTTCGTGAAAATTTGAAATTTCAATGCAGTAGTACGTAAATTTTAGGAAAAAGATAAGAAATAGGTGTATGTCTGACCACCCTAACCACAATCAAATGATAATATTTATTTTTTATAATACTATAGATATAAGTAGAAGACTCATGACTAGATGTGACATATTTTTTTGTAATTTTTTCCAAATAAATAATTAATTATGATTTTTTTACAACTACTTTTTTGGAATATAAAAACTTGTGTGGCTAACCACCATAACTTGGTAAAAAATTAATAATTTTTTATTTTTAATTTTTTTCTTATAATATGCAAAGCATAGAATGTAACACATGTTTCAGATTTGAAAAATGTTATACCGTTTGAAAGTTATAGACATTTTTCAATCAACTTATCAATCACGACTTTAGATGTAATCTAATTAGAAAATGAATAATAATAATTATTAAACTCAAAACTAGGAAAAATTAATATTGATGGAAAGCTGAGAATCTCCTTAAGAAACCCTTTTCGTTTCATCAATATCGGGTTAAAAAACCACTAGCTACATGGTCAAAGTCTAAAAATGAAAGGAGATCTCATAAACACATTTTTTGAGTTGACCTTGTAGGTTTGGCATTAGCGATCCCAAGGCAAAAAAGGGGAAATATTTGATCCATATCAAATATGCGATCCAAGTAGGATATCTGCTTTGAAAAAATTAAAAAAACACGTTTTAGTAGGGTATGTGCAGTATCATGGTATACCAAGCTATGGCCTTAAGTGGCAATGAAAATTCAAAAAATCAGGGTTAGTCAACTTGACGTAAAAAGTTGAACATCTTATCAACCTTATGTGAAAAAGATGTAAGAACAAAATCTGTAGGAAATTGAATGTATTTTCTAAACTACTAGCCCTTGTCTAAAAAAAATTAATCTAATTGTTCAATATTTTAGATTTCAATGCAGTAGTACGAAAATTTCAAGAAAAAGATAAAAAGTACGTGTATATCTGACCACTTTAATCACAATCAAATGATGATATATTTTCACAAGATTCTAAATATAAGTAGTAGACCCATGCCCGGATGTGACACATATTTTTGTGTAATTTTTTACCAAATAAATAATTAATTATGAATTTTCTGCTACAACTTATTCAAAATAAAAAAACTCTCGTGTCTGACCACCTTAACTAATTCTAAACTTTACAAAATTGCAAACTTTTTTTTTCTTATAGTAGGCGAAGCGTAGAATGTGACGCATGTTTCAGATTTCAAAAAGGTTAAACCATTTGAAAGTTATGGTTGTTTTTCAATCAATATGTCAATCAGGACTTTAGAGATATCTCAACTAGAAAATAAGTAATAATTACTTATTGAACTCGAATTCTGATAGCAATTATATTGATGGAAAGCTGATAACGTCTTTAAGAAACCCTTTTTGTTTCATCAATTTTGGGTGAAAAAAGGTCGTCAGCTACATTGTCTAAGTCTGTAGATCAGAAGAAATATGGTGAACACATCATTTGGGTTGACCAACCACATTTGGCATTGGAAAGCCAAAACCCAAAGCAACTACCAAGCCTAATCGTATATATGATATTATCATATATTCGATATTATCATATGTCCAATATTATCGTATATCCAATATATCTCTTGCCCAAATACAACATTTTGATTTCAAAATTTTATGATTCAATTTTTTAATTTTATGAGTTTTAGTTTATATATTATAAATTTTATTTATTTTAATATTAATATTAGATGGTAATAGCATTAGTATTATATAATTATTTAAATATTAGTATATTATATTATTATTTATTTCTCTATTTTATAATAGTATAATATTAGTATTAATTATTTATTAATATTTATAATATAACAATAATACCTAGGAGAGAGAGAGTAGGAACTGTAGAGAGAGAGGGAGTAGGAACTCTCTCTCTCTCTCTCTCAACCCATATATTACCTCCTACCATCGAACTCTTACAAAATGATGGCACAAATGGAGAGTCTTGTATTCCTATAAATAGAGAACTGCAGAGCCATATGAGAATGTATATGTAATTATTTACATGCCCAGTTTAGGGTTATAAGATAAGATTTACTTGAAGCTTATAGGGAGTGTGTGAACCAAATTAGAGGGAGTTACAAGAAAAAATGGGAGTTTTTTTAGCAGAAAGGGTCCTATGATTTCTAGGTTTATAACTCTGTTGAATATGTGGGGATGAGAGGAAGTAAAGATGGTTTAGAATTTGGTCTTTCATTCAATATTTTGTTTATAGATTAGTCAGTTTATCTGGAAGCCAAAACAACTCAACTTCAATGTAATTTTGACTGGAAACAAGTTTGCAAATGTGATTCTGTTGATGATAGTCAGGAGGCGGCCATTAATCATGAGCTCACTGAAAAATTGGCCATTATTCAGGGCCCCCCTGGCACTGGAAAAACATTTACGTGGTTGCAAATTATAAAGGCTTTGCTTCATAAGATTTCAAATTCCTCTAGTCCCATTCTCATAGTGTGCTTTACTAACAGAGCTCTGGATCAATTTTTGGAGGGAATATATGAATACAAGAAAATTCTAGCAAGGTTAGGATCTAGAACTCAGAGCTCAATTCTTAGCAAATGTACTCTTGACCAGGGACAAGAGAGTTGATATCATATTGTTTTCTTTGGTACAAGAAACATTGAATTCCTAATTTGAATGTAAAAACATTAGAAAATATAGGATTTCTTAACATTCCAAACATAACTTGTGTTACCCTTTTCAGGGCTAGAATTGGTCTGTATGTCTTTGGAAATGCCAAGCTAGTCTCAGAAAATTCTCCAGTGTGGGGTGATATGATAAATAATTTTACATAGAATGGGTATGTTGGTAATGGAATACCACTATACTGTCCTAAACATCCAGATGATGTTGGACATGTTGTTACCAAATCTCAAGATTTAAGGAGGTATAGCGATGGAAGTATGAGATTTTGTACCAGGAAATATGCAAATAAAAATTAATTTGTGGTCATCTTTGTCCTAGAAAATTTCATCATGGAGTACATGTGAGAATTGGATATGCAAGGTTCGATGTATGAAGAAGTTTGGATTTTGTGGACATGTATGCAGGAAGGTCTGTCATGCAACTTCCTATGACCCCTTTCGACACATTCAAACAATCAAGTGTGTCTGAAGGTGTCGTAGGGCCCCTTAGGACACACTTGAGTGTTCTAATGTGTTGAAAGGGTTCGTGGGGACTTCTTAGGGGTTCTAGTATGCCTTATCATGCGTTAAGACCCGTAGGAAGTCCCCATGACCCCTTTCAACACATTTCAACACTCAAGTGTGTCCCAAGAGGTCTTTAGACCCCTTAGGACACACTTGAGTGTTCCAATATGTTGAAAGGGGTCATGGGGAATTTCTAGGGGTCCTAGTATGCTTTATCATGCGTGAGGACCCCTACGAAGACCCCATGACCCCTTTCGACACATTGGAACAATCAAGTGTGTCCCAAGGGGTCTTACTCCTACTGCTCCAATTGTTACCAATTTGTGCCTCCTAAATACTATGAAGATTACCATGTACATGTCTTTTATACGAACTTCGCGGGGTGAAGGAAGAAAATTAAATACTTAGGACAGAGGGTAAGAAACAATTTGGAATTACTGAAAATCTGTGAGAAGAGATGAGATTATATCGAGAAGAGGGGGAAAATCAACTGGGTCAAATTATCCAAGCCCTGAGACAACAATTGGGAACAATTCAAAGAATGCAAAAAGAGATTGCAATCTCGTGTGCAGAGGAAGAGAAACAAAGTGAGAGTGTAGAAGAGGAGATTGGGTTTCTTCAAAAAATCTCAGTCAAAGCATTGGCTAATCTAGATGTCACGCTCTGTGCTTCTGATGGTTCAACATTTCAAGTGCATTCTCTCATTCTCGTGAGTGCTCTTTTCATTTTACCCTAGTTTTAACATTCCTAATGGTCAAGTGTGTCCCAAGGGGTCCTAGGACACATCAGAATGCTCAAGTGTGTACCCATGACCCCTTTCCACACATTAGAATTCTCAAGTGTGTCGAAAGTGGCCCTACAACCCCTTACAACACACTTGAGTGTTCTAATGTGTCAAAAGGGGTCATGGGGACTTCCTAAGGGTCCTAATGCGTGATAAGGCGTACTAGGACCCTTAGGAAGTCCCCATGAACCCTTTTGACACTTTGGAATGCTCAAGTGTGTCCTAAGGGGTTGTAGGACCCCTTACGACACACTTGAGTGTTTTAATGTGTCGCAAGGGGTCACGAGGTCTTCCTAGGGGTCCTAATGCGTGATAAGGCATACTAGGACCCCTAGGAAGACCCCATGACCCCTTTCGACACATTTGAATGCTCAAGTGTGTCCCAAGTGGTCCTATGACCCCTTAGGACACACTTGAGTGTTCTAATGTGTTGAAAGGGGTCATGAGGACTTCCTAGGGGTCCTAGTATGCCTTATCACACGTTAAGACCCCTAAGAATTCCCCATGACCCCTTTTGACACATTTCAACACTCAAGTGTGTTGTAAGTGGTCATAGGACCCCTTAGGAAACACTTGAGCGTTCTAATGTGTCAAAAGGGGTCATGTGGACTTCCTAGGGGTCCTAGTATGTCTTATCATGCGATAGGACCCGTAGGAAGTCCCAATGACCCCTTTTGACACATTTCACTATAGTGTGTCCCAAGGGGTCGTATGATCCCTTAGGACACACTTGAGTGTTCTAATATGTCAAAAAGGGTCATGGGCACTTCCTAGGGGTCCTAGTACACCTTATCATGCGTTAGGACCCCTAGGAAGTACCCATGACCCCTTTTGACACATTTCAACACTCAAGTGTGTCCTAAGGGGTTGTATGACCCCTTAGGACACACTTGAGTATTCTAATGTGTTGAAAGGGGTCATGGGCACTTCCTAGGGGTCCTAGTACACCTTATTATGTGTTAGGACCCCTATGAAGTACCCATGACCCCTTTTGACATATTTCAACACTCAAGTGTGTCCTAAGGGGT
>MU223196.1:82821-97092 GCA_018584345.1 Thuja plicata
AATAGAGCCATTATATGGTGTCAAATGCACTTGAAGTGCCTAAAAATGTAAATTGCCAAAAATTGGCAAAATGAAGCCTAGAAGGCTCATAGAGGGTTTATGGGGTTTAAGAGTGGTTTGAGGATTTGAAGTTGCGATAAATTATTTAAAATCCTTTGGAATATTAATAAAATGCATAATTATGTAAGGCTGTCAAAGTTGACAACCATGTTGTCAACTACACAACAAATATAAAACATTCAACTAAATGTAAACAGTGATCACTGACTGTAACCGGTTTGAGGAAGTTGCAACCGGTTTGAAATGTATAATTAGCATTGGTGAGCATGAGTTTTAGGAGGAGAGGAATGGTAGGGAGTTTTTAGGGTGTTTTTGGTCGAAATGATGCAATGTAACAAAGTTTCATTCAATACCAAATTAAATTCTCTGCAAACTCATAGCTTGCTGCCGTAAGGGCACAGTCTGCTTTTTGTATTGAAAATGCTTCTCATTTGGATGAAATATTGAGTAGAAATGTCCTAGATTTATGTTGGTTTAGTTTTTAATTCATTCCATGCTTTTATAGATTATTTTTGTGAAGTTTAAGTACAAAGAACTCCTGGTTATGGGGAAATGGAGGAATGACTGCCATTGAAAATAATAGTCTCAGTGCGGGGGACATATCTCCCTAATGAATCGTTGGATCGGGCCAAATTTTAAATTTGTTGGAGAGGGCCAAGTTGCACCAAATTTGACTGGAGAGATTGATGAAATTTGATCAGGGTAAAAAGTTATTAATGACTGTATTCAGGTCTATGTAAGGGACAGTGATAGGGCAATTTGTAATGAATTTCCTTCATGAATGTGTTGGGGAAGTTTTGTGAAGGGATTAGGTATTGTGTGGGGATAAGAGGAAATTATTGAATGAATGGAGGGACATTGGGATGATTACAATGATGTAGAGCCTACGGTGGCATAAGGAGTTGGTGTGCACTCTGAGAGAGATAGTGTGCCTTGGATCAAGGAAAATGATCCTCATGAAGATGCTTGGTTGGGGTTGTAGGAACTCTTGTGAAGTCCCTCATGGCATGACTGTTTGCAAGTCCACCTAGGGTCTCTACATCAAATCCTTTCAAGGAAGGTGGATTTAACAATCCAATATCAAATCTCTTAACCGAGTGCACACTTAACAATGTTGCTAAAGCTCTTAATAGAGTAGACTTTAACAGGTCTCCACTGATACTCCTAACAGGGTAGATCATCAAAAGTGATCAAATTGTAAGCCTTAACTAGCCCCTTCCAATTTATAGATAGTGAAGTTTTGTGGGTGTCATCCCCACCGCATTTTTTACTTCCTAACAGGAGTTTTCTGTGATATCATATCTTGTGTTATGTGTCAATTACTTTCATGAATGTTTCTATGAATGATTCACATGTTTATTAATGTTATGAATTGATATAACTCACATCAATATAGTATATATTAGATTGAAAGGATATGCAATTGATTATAGAGGTTAATTGATTAAAGGATACAAAAAAATTTAGAGATATTGATTCACCCCTCCCCTCTCAGTACATACTTCCCATTAATCCCAATACCTTTTGCTTTGATCATGCAAACATTTGATGTGTGGCCTTGTTTTCCATAGTGATGGAAAGAGGGTTTCTTAGGCTTTAAATTTGAGTATAAATTCCTTTATTCATCTTGATTTGATGATTCTCCTTGCTCGGTATACCCTAATCTGGTATTGTTGTTCAGTCTTCTTTGATAGTTCATAAATTCATCCATTCTCTTAGTACTTTCTTCAGATCTCTTAATCACTTCATTATATTGTTGTAGAATATTCAACTCATTTCTCAGTTTTTCATTCTCTTCCTTCAATACACCAATGTCTTCTACTTTTCTTGCAAGCTCAATATTCACTCAATTTTCCTCATGACTCATAACAACCACTTGATTGGTGATCTCAAAATAATGTTCAGTAAGTCTCAATATCTCAGATTTTTTTTCTTGTAACTTTTCATTCATCTGTCTTCTGTCATCAATAACCATGTTTCTACCATGTTCATCTTTCTTTGCATCATTCAAGACTTCAACCAGTCTAACCATTTGTGTATCTTGACCGATCTGTAGTGCTTTCACTTATTTAGTAAGTTTTTGATTTCTCTCAGATAGCTTTGGTATGATTCCTTTAGATGCATCAGATAGGCTACCAGATTTAGATCTAGATGTGTCAAATGGTTCATGAATCTCTTCTTCCTAATAATTAGTCTCACAACAATGAATTTACATGTCCTTTCTCTTAATCAACATTTCCTTGAGTTTTTCTTTAGCTTCCTTATATTGTTTGACATAGATCTGCAATTGTAACTTGTGATTTTCAATGGTTTCATCAAGTGTATACCTTTCCATTGTAAGATATTTTCTCTTCAGTGATTAAACCTTCCAAACAAGAGAACTAGCTATGATACCAATTTTTGGGATAATGGAGAGGTATGTACTGAGAGGGGAGGGGTGAATCAGTACCCTTAAAAACTTTCAAACTAATATTTGTAACCAAATGTTATGTAATAACCGAATGAGTATATTGCATACACCAAACATATAATATCACTGCTGGCATGTAAAATGCATGTAAATTAAACAATACACATAAATGAAATTAAGTACTCATGACACTAGTATTTTGGTATTGCAGAAAACCCATGTTAGAAGGTCAAAACTGCGGTGGGGATGAGACCCACAAAACTTCACTACTGCAGTAAATAAAGTAGCATGTTAAAGCTTACAAAGATTGATCACTTCTGATGATCTTACCCTATTAGGAGTGAAAATGAGATCGATTAGATCTACCTCATGAGAGGATTTAAAAACACAAAGTATGTGTGCACTCGGTTAAGAGATTTACATAAAGATGGTTAAGTCTACTCTATTAGGATATTTTGGGGTCTATTACAATTGTTATAAAGTAACAGAATTGTGATCTGAACAAATATAATCTCACTATTATTGATACAGATCCTTTAAGTGCATATAAAATATATTAAATTGTTGTGAATGATAATACCTTCTGCTATGTTCTACTTGGTAGCCTTGCATCTTTTCTAAAAACTATTTATGGCAATGTAGTCTTTGTCCTTAAAACCCTTGTCTGAGCTATGATGTCCGTAGTATGGTGACTACTTGATCATTGCTTGATCAACATACATTACAAAATGACATCTATACATTATATATATCAAACTCCTTGACCTAATTAGGGTTTTACAATAACATCCTTAACCTAAGATCAACGGTGTACATAATTTACCTTGATCATCTAAACATAGGAGATATAAACAATTAATGTTGTGAATCCATAATTAATGTTCTCCTTGATCATTGTAAACCATTATCCAGGTCAGAAAAAATTTGTTACCTAGATTGAAGTGCCATAACAAACTTTTATGTATTAATGTTGTATCTCGGTGCTCGGTGTTGTCTATGTATCTCAACTATACTCCTATTTGGTTATACTGTGTATCTCAGTGTAGTCTAATGCTCGGTAAAGTCTATCTGCTTGGTAATCACTACACTCGGTTAACTCTGAGTGTGATCAGTGCTCTCGGTTAACTCTGTACTTTGGTGATTATACTGACTGGTCTAGTTGTGACTCTATTACCGACTGTCCATTTGCGTGCTTGAGTACTAATGACAACCTTCAATGCTCATTTGCAACAAAATATCTATATTTTTATTTCTACCTATTCATTACTACTTCCTCTACCTCACTGTCTCTCCCCTAAGATCTATACTTCTCTCTATACTACTCCCTCCCCTCCTTTCCTTTCTCTTTTCCCTTCATTATAAATCTCTTACAGACTAACCCTCCCTCCATCCTTCCCTCCCTACTCTCAATCTCACCCCTCTTTCCCTAAACCCTTTACATATCTTTGTATATATCTCCTCCCCTCTCACACCCTCTCTAGCTACCTCTAGCTACCTCTCCTTCCCTCCCTATCTCTCTATCTCTACCTCTCCCTCCCACCCTCCTTTCCTCTTTATTTGTTTATATGTATAGATATATTTTATTTTAGTGAACCAAATTAGTCCTATATCTTTAGATATCTTTTAATTTAAGTAAACCAGATCAATCCCATATTGACTAGAGAGAGAGAGAGAGAGAGTAATAAAATATAAGATGTAGTAATACATGTATAAGGATACCTTAGGAGCCCTTGGGACATCCTAGGGCCCCTTAAGACATCCTAAAACCCATTAATGTATCTTATTCCCCTTTAGGACTACTTAAGACACCATAGGAAACATTAGTGTATCCTTGGACCCCTTAGGACCTCTTAAGACACCTAGGACCCCTTAATAACCCTTGAGACTCCTATGAACCATTAATGTACCCTAGGACCCATTGGAACCCATTACTGTATCCTAGGATGCATTAATACATGTGCAAGGCTACCTTCAGATCCCTTAAGACATATAGGACCCATTAATGTATCTTATGCCCCTTTACGACCACTTAAGACATCCTAGGACCCATTACTATATACTAGAGCCCCTTAGGCCTCTTAATACACCTAGGACCCCTTATCACTCCTTAAGACTCCTACAAACCATTAAAGTATCCTAGGACCCATTAATGTAACCCAAAATACATTAATGTATCCTAGGACACATTTATACATATACAAGGAGACCTTAGGATCCCTTAAGATATCTACAACACCTTAAGACATCCTAAGACCCATTAATATATATTAGGCCCTTTTAGGATGACTTAAGACATCCTAGGACCCATTAGCATGTCCTAGGACCCCTTAGAACCTCTTAAGACATGTAGGACCCCTTAGCACTTCTTGAGACTCCTATAAAACTTTAATGTATCCTAGGACCCATTAATGTAACCCAAAACTCATTAATGTATCCTATGATGTATCAATACATGTACAAGGATACCTTAGGATCTCTTAGAACATCTAGGACCCCTTACAATATCCTAGGACCCATTAATGTATCTTAGGCCTCTTTAGCACCACTTGAGACATCCATGGACCCAATAGTGTATCATGTATCCTACGACCCCTTAGGACCCATTAATGTATCCCAAAACACATTAATGTATCCTAGGACACATTTATACATGTACAAGGAGACCTTAATATCACTTAAGAGATATAGGACCCCTTAAGACATCCTAAGACCCATTAATATATCTTAGGCCCCTTTAGGACCATTTAAAACATCTTAGGACCCATTAGTGTATCCTAGGATCCCTTAGGACCTATTAAGACACCTAGGACCCCTTAACACCCCTTAAGTCTCCTACAAAACATTAATGTATCTCATGACCCCTTAGGATCCATTAATATATCCCTAAACCCATTAATGTATCATAGGATACATTAACACATGTATGAGGAGACCTTAGGATCCCTTAGGACATCTATGACCCCTTAAGATATCCTAGAGCCCATTAATGAATATTAGGCCCCTTTAGGACCACTTAAGACATCATAGGACCCATTAGTGTATCCTAGGACACCTTAGGACCTCTTAAGATGCCTAGCATCCCTTAAGACTCCTATTAACTATTAATGTATCCTAGGACCAATTAATGTCTCTCAAAACCCATTAATATATCCTAAGAAACATTAATACATGTACGAGAAGACCTTAGGACCCCTTAAAACATCTAAGACCCCTCAAGAGATCCCAAGACCCATTAATGTATCTTAGTCCTCTCTAGGACAATTTAAGACATTTTAGGACCCCTTAGAGCTTTTTAAGACACCTAGGACCCCTTAGGAGCCCCAAGACCCATTAATGTATCCAAGGATACCCTTGGACCCCTAAATGTATCTCAATGAGCATTAATGTGCCCTGGGACCACTTAGCACCTATAAATGTATCAAAGGACCTAATAATACATTAGAGGACCCCTTAGGACCTCTTAAGACACTCAAGAGATATTAAGATATCCTAGCACCCATTAATGTATCATAGGACCCCTTCGGACTAGTTAACACACCAAGTTCCCCTTAAGACATCCTAGGAAAAGTTAATGTAATTATGTATCATAGGACCCCTTAGGACGACTTATGAAATCTAGGACCCCTTAAGACATCTTAGGATACATTAATGTATCCTAGGACCCCTTAAGACTACTTAAGACACCTAGGACCCCTTAATGTATCCTATAATTCCTTTTGACCCATCAATGTGTCCTAGGAATTATTCAAACCCATTAATGTATCTTAGGATCTCCTAGGACCTATTAATGTATCCTAGGACCGATTAATATATCCCATGACCCATTAATACATATGAATACCCGTTAGGACCACTCAAGGCACCTAAGACCCCTTAAGACATCCTAGGACCATCTCCATCTCATCTCTCTCCCCCTAATTACCCCTATAGCTCACTCTCTCCCCTCCCTCATCTTTCCATCCCATCCCTCCCTGTGTGTGTGTGTCCCTCTTCCTTCCCACATCTCTCTCTCTCTCTCTCTCTCTCTCTCTCTCTCTCGCTCTCTCTCTCATTCCATTTCTCCCTTTCTTCTATCTCCTAACTAATTGATTGATTATTATAAGTGGAGGGAGAGATGAAGAAAATAAGAGAGAGCTGGTGATAATAGGATATAGATAGACATAAAGATATATATATCTCCCTATATATATCTATATATAGGGAGATGGAGACAGAGGGGGAAAGAGTGAGATAGAAAGGAGGTAATAGAGACAAGTAAGAAATATGTATGGGTAGAGAGAGAGAGAGAGAGAGAGAGAGGTATGTGCAAGATCATGGTATACCAAGCTATGGCCTTAAGTGGCAATGAAAAATTAGAAAATCAGGGTTAGTCAACTTGACGTAAAAAGTTGAACATCTTATCAACCTTATATGAAAAAGTTGTAAGAATAGAATCTGTAGGAAATTGAATTTAGTTTCTAAACTACTAGCCCTTGTCTGAAAAAAAAATCTAATTGTTCAATATTTTAGATTTCAATGCAATAGTACAAAAATTTCAAGAAAAATATAAAAAGTACGTGTATGTCTGACCACCTTAATCATAATCAAATGATTATATATTTTTACAAGATTCTAGATATGTAGAAGACTCATGCCCGGATGTGACGCATATTTTTGTGTAATTTTTTACCTAATAAATAATTAATTATGAATTTTCTCCTACAACTTATTTAAAATAAAAACCTCTCGTGTCTGACTACCTTAAATAATTCTAAACTATACAAAATTGCAAACTTTTTTTTTCTTATAGTAGGCAAAGCATAGAATGTGATGCATGTTTCAGATTTCAAAAAGGTTAAAGCATTTGAAAGTTATAGTTGTTTTTCAATCAGTCTGTCAATTAGGACTTTAGAGATAACTCAATTAGAAAATAATTAATAATTACTTACTGAACTCAAAATTTCACAGCAATTATATTGATGAAAAGTTGATAATGTCTTTAAGAAACCCTTTTTATTTCATCAATTTCGAGTGAAAAAAAGGTCGTCAGCTACATGGTCGAAGTTTGGAGATCAGAGGAAATATGGTGAACACATCGTTTGCATTGACCATCCATGTTTGGCATTGCAAAGCCAAAACCCAAAGAAAATACCAAGCCTAATTGTATATCTGATATTATCGGATATCTGATAATATCAGACATCCGATAGTATCGGATATCCGATAAGTCCCGCTCAAATACAAAATTTCAAATTTAACGCTCTTTTCAATTTTATGATTTTAGGTTTTTTTTCAATTTTATGATTTTAGGTTTTTTTCAATTTTATGATTTTATATTTTTAGGTTATATATTATAAATTTCATTTTTTTAAATATTAATATTAGATGGTAATAGCATTAGTATTATATAATTATTTAAATATTAGTATTGTATTATATAAATTAGTATTATATTATTGTTATTTATTTCTCTATTGTACAATAGTATAATATTAGTATTAATTATTTATTAATATTTATATTATATCAATTATAGGTAGGAGAGAGAGAGAGAGAGAGAGATGTGCCTTGAGTGAAATAATATTTTTGGATTTTATAAAGTAATTACCAGAATATTTTAATAAATTATAATATTATTAAGGATACAAGTAAGGCCTCAGATAGTTATTCTTGAATGACAAATAAATCACGTTTTGGACATAATGAGAATTTTTTGTGAGTGAATTCACTCATAGATGAAAATTTTTTTACAAAGAGAAGCCCACTAAGATCACTTAATTCATCTGCATTGTAAAATATTTTCATTCGGAAGTGAAAATTCATGATTGAGTGAAGATAATGGTTTGAAACTATATTGGACAGATTGATCAATCAATATTGCACAATATTTTTGAGGAAGTTGAGATTAAAATCTATTATTTCTACTCATTAAGAATGTTTCAAACAAAGAATTATTTTATATCAAACCATGAAAGGAAAGAATGAATATTTTTAGGAAGAGAAACCACTGAATATGTATAGGCAAAAGTGATAATAGTGGTGATGTGGGATAAATTAATTTTATGATAGGAAGTATTTTTCACTCAACTTAACCCAATAAAATGACTTTTAATTATAATTTATAATATAATAATCTCTTGCGTGTGAATATTTTTCACAGGAATATTTGAAGTTGACCAGGATGCTTTCCCAGAAGAAAAAGAAGGTACCTGAAGAGGAGGAGAAGATTGGAAAATGACCACAACGGAACCTAGAATGATTTCTTCTTCGTTTAATCAAAATGTTTCAAAAAGGCTTTTAATTTATCATGTAATAGTTTTCAATATTTTAAGTTTAGTTAGGATTGTTAGTTATGAAAAGGCATGAATGTAAACGGTCTGAAGCTTGTCACTTTCCTTGATTTTCTATAAAGGGGAAACCAAGACCGTAAGAGAAAAGAATAATAGAATAGAATAGTTAGAATATCATGACTAAAATAGAAATTCAATTGTACCTTTATTTTTTAATCAATATAAAGATCCAAGTTTTCCTATCCAAAATTGTGGTATGAAAGTTACCTTCTTATTTGATTAGTCCTCTGTAATTATTGATTGTGAAAATCAATTGCCATTTTTAATACTTGTGTAGAAAAGGAATTAAAATCAATTGGACTGGTTAATGTGTTGTGTACTTAATTGTTCTGCATTGATTGCATTGGATGGTTGATGGTTGATGGTTGATGGTTTGTCTAAAGGATAAAATACTGTCTTACAGAGTAGTACATGAGGATCGAATAAGAAGTGATTCTATGCCAAATTAAGATGAGGGACTGGTCTTGTATTCTTCAAAGAATAAAAACCTTATAAGATTATCAATTCATTTTTATTTCAAGCAAGGAGATAGCATAAGCATTTGTAAGTTGAATTCAGATAAGTGTAGAAGTAAGGTTTTGATAGAAGAGAAGATTAATAAAAGTGATCAAGTAATCTAAAATTAATTGTTTACTTCAAGCATGCGCCACTCTGAAGTAAGAATTAAGAAGGAAGGTTACAAATCATATGCTATAAAAATATAAGTTTGAAGGTACAGTTGGAGAATAGTTTACCTTCCTTGGTCCTACAGAGCCACAAGTGTAGGGGGTTCCAATAAGCTTTTGATTGATCCTAGCTATCTATTAGCCAATTCATTTTGAGAGTATGAAGATAAAGGTTGGCATCCTTTTAGAACTTTCCAATCTCTTGATTTGGGAACCAACAAGCGGGATGTATGAAAGTGATCCCAATAAATGGTGGATCCAAGTTTGCTAGGCATGATGCTTGGGGTAGGTTTTCACCATGGTACTTGTCCAAGGCGCTTGATTGCCAAGTTTTCACCATTGGATAATTTATTTCTCTTTACTTTTTTATTTTTATTTTTATTTATTTTTATGCTTTTTTATTTTATTGTTATTATCAAGGCGCATGTTTCCCAGGTTTTCACCAGGATAATAAATTTTTCAAGACTTTTTCTTATTTTTAGATTTTCTTCAGGATCATTTTATACTATTTTTTATTTTTCTTGATTTTCTAATTTTTTGGATTTTCTCTAACTTTTTGTTGTACAAGAAGGAACTGTTGATGCACTACACATAAAATTTCTTGAGGTTCTTGATATTTACAGGATCAAGGATAGGATCTTCCTCTAGTGTTCCTATCTGATACACTCCATATCCAAATTTATCTATGACCATAAAAGGTCCCAACCAATTAGGCTCAAACTTTTCTTTCTTTTCACGGTTATGGAGATTCTTCATGTTATGCTGCAGGAAAAGGTCACCAATTTCTAACTCATGGGGTTTGATCTTCTTGTTGAATTGTAAGCATAGACAATTTTTATACACACAAAGATGGTTCAAGGCATTTAGGTTCCTCTCATCAAGGAGTTCAATCTCTTGCAAGAAAGAAACTCAATATTCTTCTTTGGACATCAGATTCTTCAAGGAGATTCTAAGGGAAGGGAGCTCAATATCAATGGGAAGGACAACCTTAGTACCATAAACAAGGGAAAATGTTGTGGCTCTAGTGAGAGTGTGAATGGAAGTGCGGTAGGCCTAGAGGGAGGGGTTCAACTGGAGGTTCCAATCACGACCAACATCATCAACTATTTTCTTGAGGATTTTCAAGATGGTTTTATTTGTAGCCTCAACTTGATTGTTACCTTGTGGGAAGTACTTGGATGAACAATGTTGGGTAATGTCGAACTTCTTACATAGCTTTATGACATCCTTGTTCTTAAAATGGGTCACATTATTAGTGATAATGTCTTGAGGGATTCCATAATGATAGATGATGTAGTTCAAAATGAACTTCAAAATCTATTTTCCAGTGGTGTAAGTAAGAGGAATGACCTCAACCCATTTTGTGAATTACTCTATGACAACAATGATATACTTCTGGCCATTGGAAGAATTTGCAAATATCTGGCCAACAAGGTCAAGTCCCTAGAGGGAGAAAAATCAAGGTGTGATGGTAGGCTGAAGGGATTGGGATGGTGCATGTATCAAATCACCAGGTTTCTGAAAAGGCACACATTTATTTATATAGTGATAAGCTTCCTACTCCATGGAATAGTAACATGTTCGCAATAGCTTCTTTGTAAGAGTGAGTCCACTAGAGTGGACCCCATAGATTCCTTGATGAACCTCTTCTAATATTATTTTATCTTCTTCTGAATCAAGACAACTGAGGAGGGTTCCTTCAAAGTATTTCTAGAAGAGGTTATCACCGAGGATGGTGTAATGGGAAGTGCGATGAATGAAGGTATTTCTTTTTTTAGGCATAAGGTGGAGTGGAATGGTTTTATCATAGAGGTAAGTGTAAATCTCTTGGTAATAGGGAGAATCAGGACCAAAAATGGAACACACCTATTCAGATTATGGCATGTCATAGGGAGGGGCCATAAGATTCTCAACAAGAAATTCATAATTATAACTGTGCTCAGGCATAGAGATCAATGACCTATTGGTGGCCATGGTGTCCATAGCTTTGTTGTTTGTTCTAGGGATCTACTGAAATATTATCTTTGTAAAATATTGTTTATGTTAGAATTTAATCTTTACTTGCTTTATGTAAGTAGGAGATTCCTATGGAATCCCTACACCTATTTTTTCCTCTTGTGAGGATAATTCTTTTTATGTATTTTAATTTCCCTTGGTTGTATTATTTAAATGGGATAAACCAAGGTATCCCTTAGATTCCTCCTTAAGATGAAATAACACAAGTGGAACACACTATTGAAATGTGGCATACATAGATATGGGAGTTACCATGCAACTCCTTTCTCACATCTCTATTAAAGAGATGTCTCTCCTTCTCTCCTTGACTAGTTAGGTTAATCACTCTTTTTGAACTATTGTATGAGCTTGGATCTCACTCTCTCTCTCTCTCATTCTTAGGCATTTTTCCCATTCTTTATATCACGGGGGTTTTTTCATGCTTTTCCCCCTTCAAAATCTTGTCTCCTTTATTGCTTTTCTCATTGGTGAATGCTCCTGGTTTTGTGCTAATTCATGGTAAATCTCCTATCTCCTACTCATTTAATTAAACAATTTCCTGTCTCTCTCTTATTTATGTTATTATTTTAACATGGTATCAGAGTAGGTTGGTTTAATCTTCGATTGAGTTTTCAAGTGAAGGAGCTACCATATCTTGGAGCACTCCAATTTTGGAGACTCTTGAGAGAGTGTTGAGAAAAATTTAAAATTTTTTTTGGGTTTGGCTGGTTTACCGCCAAACCCGATTTATCTTTTGCATATAAGGTCAAACATTTTCTTGTTTATAGATTTCTTCTAACACTTCTCTATAGGTTAAAGTTTATCTTCTATTTATATCTCTAATATTTTTTTATCTCTATCTTTCTGTGCTTTATCATTCTTTACATATTTTATTCTCTGTATTAATCACAGCTCTTATTCTATATTTATCTTTGTTTTATCTATGTATGATTCATAGCTCTTATTTTGGAAGGTTTCAATTTATATCAATCTTTGTATTCTCTAACATCTCTATTTTGTTATGGCAACGGGATTTAACTAACATTTTTTATTCATCTTCTATTCATTCCTTCAACTTATCATAGCATTTTGTTTATTTATCGTCTGTTATTCTTTGCGCAGCTTTATATTTATATCTATATCTTTTAAAACTTGTATCTTCCATCCCTTCTACTCCATTCAAATCTCTTGTCCTAGAATGTAGAGGTGAACGTGTTGCTTGCGCTTCAATCTCTGGCGATTTCAAAGCCCTCATTGATGAACGAGACTTTTCCTGTTTCCTAGACAATATCTTTGAATACGTCATCGACTGCAAATGACACAGAGGTGATGCACCGGCCATGACCAAAAGTAGCAGCAGGCGCAGCTCATTATTTTGATCATTACCGCCCCCCACGGGTGAAGGGAGTCGAGCTGTAGACCGATTGGTTTAACTGTGCACGTAAACGGCTATTCTTGACTCCCAGTCATTATGCTTGGTCCAGAGATGTAAGAGAGTTGAGAGAGAACACATTCACATTCACATTCACACAGCAGCAGTAGCCATCTCAGACTTTAAAAAAAACACTAAAGAAATACAAATAATAAGTTTCTCTTCCTTGCACAGCATTCTGTGAACTAAGCCCAGCAGAATCTTTAATTTCATTGAAAATACTTTGCGCAGCTATATCATATGCATTGCACAGCCTCTCCTTGCTTTTTTTTCAACCTTTATTACTTTATTCTTTGGTTGCAGCTTTCATAACGCTTCGTTAAAATCATTTTGAAAATGATAACTTTCTATTAATATTCTGAGTATTTTTTTAACATTCTATTTTTTGGTTGCAAGTTATCATTATAACTATTATTACTACAGGTTATCATTATTTAATTGTTGCAGGCTAATACTTATTCTAACATTTTCTGATTTATGCAGGGTTCTTGGCAGGTCTTATTTCATCTTATCATTAGATTCTTGTTATATTTTTAGCCTTTATTCAAATTTATTTTTTAACTTTACCAAATCTATTCAAAATAATTAACAAAAGTTAAACTCTTTTAAATTTTGTGAAGTTTGAATATTCTTTGTTCAAATCGTAATTCATTTTGAGCAAATATTATCTCAGTTCATTACTTAATCTTTAATTTTATTTTTTCAACACGAAAAACCCGTCACATTCTAATCAAAACTTCTCTCTTATTATAATAAATTTTTCAGAATAATTTCTGGGTTTTATGCTTCTCCTTTCCATCTTTCCAGAACATTTTGAATTTCTCAATTTCATTGAGAAATAAGAAATTTTCAAGCATTTTACTAATACTAGTTTTCATAGTGACGTCTCCAAATTAACTTGATAATTTCCTCTTTAACTCTCTTAAAACCTCATTCAAACTTTAATTTCTTTATCTTATTGGTTAATAATTAACAAATCTACATTTGTTTATCTTATTCTTCATTCTATTTCATATATTTTATTTAATTTAATTCTTAATTGTTAAATTTATATTAATCTCTTCTAACTTGTATTTCAATCTTTAAAACTTTGTTTGATTCAAAAATTAAACGTCCTACTTTTTTCCTGGTTCATATTATTTCATATCGTTTCTTTCTTAAATTATTTAGATCAATTCTATCTTATTCCAATTGTTATTACATTATTTATTGGTTATTAAAATTTGTTTCACCATTTACATTAAAATTTAAATTTTTTTTAATATCTTTATTTACCTCTTCTATTAAGAGTTAACATTAAGTTAAACCTCTTTTTCTTAATCTTGCACATTATTTATTCACTGTTATTCACCTTGTGTAAGTTAATTTTGATAATTAATC
>MU223196.1:98465-124974 GCA_018584345.1 Thuja plicata
ATCTCTCTTTTCGAACTATTGTATGAGCTTGGCTCTCTCTCTCTCTCTCTCTCTCTCTCTCTCTCTCTCTCTCATTCTTAGGCATTTTTCCCATTCTTTATATCATGGGTGTTTTTTCATGCTTTTCCCCCTTCAAAATCTTGTCTCCTTTGTTGCTTTTCTCATTGGTGAATGCTCCTAGTTTTGTGCTAATTCATGGTAAATCTCCTATCTCTTGTTCATTGAATTAAACAATTTCCTGTCTCTCTCTTATTTCTATTATTATTATTATAACAGTTTAAGATCCTTGACCAATCAGTGATAGGGGATAAAATTATCATCCTTTGTCTGATACTCTTTTTTAACTTGCCTAATGACCAACTGAGAGTCATTGAAGACAAGTAGACCAGTTATTTTCCATTGGACTACTAAGTGAAGCCCTGTTACCAAGGCCTCGTACTCCGTAATGTTTCTTGTGCACATGAATATCAATTTATAAGACTTAGGGATAAGATCCCCTTGTGGTGTCAGAAATAAGATGTCTACCCCTGATCCTTTCTGTGTAAAAGATCCATCAAAAAAAAATCTTCCATTGTATACTTGGCGTGACAGTCATGATGGATTTGTTTGGAAAATATGCTACTATAGGATGATCCCTAGGAAGAGGAGATTCAGCTAGTTGATCTGCGATCACTTGTCCTTTGATAGCATTCTTTTCTAAATATACTATGTCAAAGTCTCTCAGGACCTTGACCCACTTAGTAGCATGCCCCATAAGAGTGACTTTAGATAAGAGGTATTTCAGTGGATCAACCTTTGTGATAAGAGGTATTTTTATAATTAAGCATGTAATGACAAAGTTTCTGCGTGCATAAGAGAACAACCAAGGATTCTCTCTGAATAGAAATGTAGTTCAACTCATATTTGATGAGTTTTCTACCCAAATAGTAGATTAATATTTCTTTTCTGTTATCATCTAGCTATGTCAAGAGAGCACCTAGTGCAATGGTAGTGGCAGAAATGTACAAAATCAGAGGTTGTCTTGGAACAAGCAGGACCAATACTGGTGGATTAGATAGGTACTATTTGACTTGTTTGAAAGCTTTTTGACCTAATAAATTGAATAGGAACTTGGTATCCTTTCTCAAGAGGTGAGAAATAGGATGGAATTTATCTGCCAGCTACGATACAAACCTCCAGATGGACTGAAGTCTTCCCTGCAGACTGTGAAGTTGTCTCAACGTTGTGGGAGGTGGCACCTCTAGGATAGATTTTAATTTCTTGAGGTCCACCTTTATTCCCCTATGGGATACAACCTAATATCTTTCTTGATTTTACTCTAAGGACATCTTTATTGGGATTCAGCTGAACTTTTTATTTCTCCAGTTTGTCAAAAATTGTTGTAAGGATGGCTATGTTTGATTCTCTTGTCTTTGATTTTCCCAGAATGTCATCCACATAATCTTCCATGATGTCATGCAGGAGGTCATGGAGGATAGTTCTTATTCCTTGTTGATACATTTCTCCAACATTTTTGAGTCTAAAGGGCATGAACTAGTACTAGAAAGTGCCCCATGGTGTTGTGAATATCATCTTATGTTGATCTTCCACTACGATCCTTATCTGATTATATCCCAAAAAACCATCCATAAGTAAAAGCATCTCATGTCCTACCATCAAATCCACTATCATTTCTATGTTGGGTATTGGAAAATCATCCTTCAGACATGCTAATTTGAGATCTCTAAAATTTAAACAGATGTGGATTCCCCCAATAGCTTTTCCTACTAATAAAATATTGGAGACCTATTCAGGATAGTATATGGGTCAAACAAATAAAACACCCAACATTTTTTTTAACTCTTCTTTGACTAGAAATTCCACCCATGGATGTATCTTGTGTAGCTCTATTTGATAGTATTTACCTTTGGATATACTGCAAGGTGATGTACAACCATATTAGGATATAGTTTGGGCATATCTTTGTAGGACCAAGAAAAATTATTTTGTGCTTTAAAGGGGAACTCAGTCATGTCAGGTTCTTTTCTTTCTCACTGAGAGATGCTTCTATGAATGTGATATTGGGATCCTCAGTTTTTTCAAGGTTAACTTCTACTGTGTCTTTAAGAAGGATTGACAAATTTTTTGGTGGTAAGGACTTGAAAATAAAGTCAAATTCTCACTATTCTAGTGCCTCAGATAGGTTTTTAGTAGAAGATGCATCCTTTATTTTATCTTTTTCTTCATCCAAATGTTCCTTACAAAGGTTTTCACCGGGGGATGTTTTATTATCTTTTTTATTTTTATTTTGTTTTTCATTTTTGTGACTAAGAGAGTTGACTTAGTTATTGAAGTAGGTTTTCTTGTTGTAGTGGATCTGATGCTCATACTCTTGGAGATCTCTTAGGCCAAAAAGGGCTTAAACTGCCTCATCCAAATCACATATATCCAACACAAGTGGTGAATCTTGTTGGTCCCAATCGATGAGTTTCAGGTGTTTTAGTGGAAGGCTAGGGGATGAAAGGTTGACTATGATGATTATAAAGACATGGTTGGTATCGATAAGATCACTCTTAATATACTCAAAGGGGACTTCATATAATTCCTCCTCAGGTTCAGAATCACAAGAAACCTCATAGGAATCGGTTGAGGGAACCTTGGTTTCTAGGGAGCCTAATCCTCTACCCTAGGCATAGCCAGTTGCTGTGATTGTATTTTTCATTCCTTGTTCTTTCACATCAAGACCTTCTACATGATACCCCATATTGTCAATAATGGGAGTGACCTTAAGATACTTTCGCTTGGATATTTTCATAGGTTCATCTTCTCCATCTTTTTAGAGATATAATAGGATGTCACACTACCTGTTCTCGTCACCAAGGGATCCAAAATATTCAAAAGTTGTGTTCTTTCATTCCACAATACCTTTGTTCTTCTTAGGAAAGAGTTGGGAAGGTCTACTATGGGATTTTGGGGATAGAGGGAGTTGGCCAATGTAGAAGGAATTCTCAATCTTGTATTTTCAAACATCTTTTCACAAGACAATTTCACGAAGACTCCTATGAAAAATCTAATGTGATTATTAAGAATTTTAATAGATTTACTTGTCCTACCCATAGTTTTATCACCCTTCCCATTGAAGTTGGTAAGAAATTCTTAGATGCACCTTTTTTGTAATCCCAACTTTTGATAAATTCCAAGTGATACTTGGATTTCCTTTGGCTCACTTCCATGAAATCTATTGCTTTTCTTATCCACAAGTTCCTTAAGTTTCCCCATGATAGAGAAATTTTCATGATTAATTTTAGTCTCAATCAACCTTTATCAAGTCGTAGAAATTTTGACCTTGACTTCTTTCAGCCTCACATGCTTCAACCATTGCAACATAGCCAAGACTATTTCTTCCTATCTTACCAAAATCACAAACATGAATTGGTTTCCAAATTGAGTGGATATGAGTATTTCTTATCTCCTTGTCTTGGACCTAGACTCCTTCCTAAACCTTCTATTCCTCCTTATACTTTTGTTCCACCTCCTATATCGTACAAATGTTTAGCATCCTCCATATCTCAACCTATTAAGGTAACTTCAATTCCTCCTCCTAAGAAATAAAATGATCCCATGTTTATTGATCCTTAACCTTCTAAAATCTCAAGAAAAACCAAACACAGTTGATGTTCTCATGACCACCTCTCTAGACAACATACTAAATTGTTTCCTCCCTTAAGACACCTCACGGTTCTTTGTTTCCCTTTGACCAACCTACGTATAGCCCTATGGAGGAAGTTAATCTTAATAAAATTAAATTATCTAGATAGGATGGTTCTATTTTCCACATTAAGGATCATTTTGTGATTAATTTAGATGATGAAGATGTTGGATGATATCAGTTTGGGTTACTGATCATGATGTTGATATTCATGTTTTGTCACTGATGTCAACATATATTTCTGTGGAGAGGATAGACTGGTTACTTGACTGGAAGAAGTGTACGGACACTATACAGATGATTCAGAATGATTGAAGTTGGATTTATGTAGAAGGATGTGTGTTGACCTTATTGCTAAGGTTTCTTGGCTTTATGTTGCATATTGTGGATGTTACAATTGATTTGGTGAAGACTGGTTTATGGACTGTGATTATGATTTTGGATAGAGAAGTTCTCTGTGTTTCAGGTATATCTTTCTGGAAAAGATATTTCAGATGATACAAGCTTACTGGTGGACAAGTGACATATGTTGGAATAATGAGTTGACTTTGATTGTGGTTTGGTTACTAGTGACTTTAGCTGTGGCGTGTATTCTGAAGAAGACCTAATTGTTGGTCAACTTCAAATATGTAGCGTCTAAAATGAATTGTGAGCATGGATTGAGGATCTGGAAGCATAATTGATGGGTTGTAAGTGATGTTTACTTGTTATAGGTACTGTGTGTATCTTAGAAAGGGGTTAAATAATTATTTGTATATTAGAAAGCCTTAATTGGTCGACCTAATTAATTATTTGTATATTAGGAAAGCTTAACTAGCTGAGCTAATGGATTATTGTAAGAGGGTATATATGAGTGATATTTTCTTTTGAAAAGATGTGACAAATATTGAAAATAAGAAGTGAAAAATGCGAAGCTTTTTTGGTTGCTAGATGTAGAGCAGAGTTTATGAGAAGAATACTTCATCGGAACTGACCAAGCAAAGACAATTTCTATTAGATAGTTCATTGGATTGTGTATTTTCTGTATACACTTGTTCAGATTGTGAATCCTTGAGGGTGGCTTTAACCTTCTTTGGGAAGTGTGCCTTGGCAGTGAGCCTACTATTTATTTTGACTCATAACAAGGTATGTCCCCTAACATGGAATATGTACTGTAATGTTGTAACAAGCTCCTAACATGGCTAAATCTTTTAACAGGGATACTATACTTTCAGTACATTATTTGTGGGTGTTAATTCCCACCGGGGTTTTACCTTTAACAGGGTTTCCTCGACAACAAATATTGTGTTATGGTGTTGGCATTTACTGTATTATCATTTACATTTGCAGTTTTGGTTTATAAAGTTTAAAGTTTAATAATATATATCACAACTGATTCACCCCCCTCTCAGTTGTCTTGTGGATTTTTATTCCTAACAATTGGTATTAGATATTTTGGTCCTTAGAGAGAAAGTTTAACAGCTTGAGGTGATCTTGAAGATGACTTACTACAGGAAGGATAGTCTGAAGTTTGATCCTGAAAACTTTGACAGTTGGTAGAAAAAGATGAGAACACATTTGCTATGTATGGGAATTGATTACTGGATGATCACAAAGAAGAATGAAAAGATAGAGACTGAGGATGAGTTAGAGAAGGCTACTAAAGATCAGAAGAAGTTATTTTCATGTAACATGGTTGCAAGGGAATCTTTGACCAGTGCACTTTCAGAAGGTGAATTCACAGAAGTAAAGGACTTGGATTCTACACATGAGATCTAGTCAAGATTGTAAGTATTATATACTGGACAGAAGTTTAATAAGCAGGCAAAGTTACAAAACTGGAAGACAAAGATGGAATCAATAAAGATGTGAATATTAGGGCATATGGACAAAGTATTACTGAAGTGGCTACTGGTATTAGAAACTTTGGAGGTACATACATTGAGGAAGAAGTGATTGCAAATATACTTAGATCTTTGACACCTACATACAGAACCAAAGTACAAGCTATAGAGGAGATTGTTCCTTTGACACCAAAATTCACTAGAAAGATGTTGATTGGAAATTTAACTACATCTAAGGCCACAGAAATGGGAGACACTTTACCTAAAGTTGAGTCACCATTCAAGACAACCATGCACAAGAACAAAAAGACCTTATCTGTAAATGCAAGCACCATCAGTAATGACCTAAGGGAAGAACTTGGAGCCTATGCAGATGAATGGGAATAGATACAGGAAGAAGAAAGAAAGCTAGATGAAGTTGTGGCACTGATTGATAGAAGAGAAAAGAGAGGTAAGGGAAAGTATGAAGGAAAATTACCTTTGAAATTTTTTTCATGTAACAAGATTGGTCATTTTGCATCTAGATGTCCTACAAGAGTTCTGAAGCACAAACCTAAGTTTTTCAAGTCTAAGTATTCAAAATACAAGGAATGTTATTATGCTAGTGAGGGTATATCTAATGATGATGATGATGGTGACTATGATGAAATTGGATTTATTTCTATTAAGGATGATGAACCTATTGAAGAAAAAGTCTTATTATCCCGAGTTGAAAATAAATCTGAATGGGTTATAGATAATGGTTGTTCACATCATATGACTGGAGATAAAAACAAATTTGTGAGTTTGAAAAGACATGATGGTGGCGTTGCTAGATTTGGTTACAATACTCCTAAGCTTATTATTGGAGTTGGATCTATTTCTTTGGATCGAAAGACTAACACTTCCAATATATTACTTTTTGATGGACTTAAGCATAATCTGTTGAGTGTTGGACAGTTAGTAGATAAGGGTTATCAATTGAAATTCATTGATGAAAAATGCTCTATCAGAAGTAAATCAGGAGACTTGATCACATCTAGTACTAAATCTAGAGGTAATATATTTGAATTGAACACATCTGAAGCTTCTTGTTTTATTGCGAAGGTTGATGATAGTTGGTTATGGCACACAAGATTTTGCCATGTTAATTTGATAACATTGTGAGGGCAAGTATGACAAAAGCAGTAACAGACCTACCTAAATTTGTAAAGCCATCTAACACTATGTGTAGAGAGTGTGTTATGGGGAAGCATACTAGAAACACTTTCAAAAGAAAAGCTTATTCAACAAAAGGGAAGTTGGATCTAGTACATACAAATCTGTGTGGTCCTACACAAACAAGATCATACTATGGTGAAAGATACTTTATACTATTTTTTTGTTACTTTTCTAGAATGATGTGGATTACATACTTAAGAAAGAAATCTAAAGCATTTGACAAATTCAAGTTATTTAAAGAAAAAGTTGAGAATGAATTTGGTTTGAAGATAAAGTGTTTGAGATCAGATAGAGGAGGAGAGTTTACATCAGAGCTATTTAATACATATTGTGAAGAACATGGAATATTCAGATAGACATCAGCTCCTAGAACTCCATAATAGAATGGGATAATAGAGTGAAGAAGCATAACTATATTAGATGTTGCAAAGAATATGTTGGTGGAAGGAAATGTGTCACATGTTCACTGGAGAGAAGCAGTTGGGACTGTTGTGTACACACTGAAAAAAATTCAAATCAGAGAAGGTACAAGTAAGACTCCTTATGAATTATGGTTTGATCATACTATTGGAAAGATTGTTGGAAAGCTACAATGGAAACAATTGTTGTTTTGTCATTGATGTCAAACCTTAACTAGTGAGACTATTGCTATCTGCTTGAGTACTATATCTATTGATTGATGAAGGAGATTTAACAAGAAGACCAAGTGAAATGATTGAGTTATGGGAAATCACAAGGGTACTTGATCAGTTGGCACATTGGCAAAGTAATGTGTTGTTTATCTTTTGATGACAGTTTATTGAGAAAAATTTATGCCAAGCAAGTTTGTGTTGACCAAGCACCAGTGTATGTTGAGCATGATTTCTAGTGTCGACCGAGCATCAGTTAATTGCTGAGGAACACAGTGTTGGTCAAGCAACAGTATTTTGGTAATTGTTGAGATTTGAGATCTTTGGCCAACATAGTTGATTTTATTGGGATATGTAAAGTTAATTAAGGATAAGCACAATTGATCCACAATATTTAAATGTACGGGTAACCGTAATTAATGCATGGCTCAAAGATTCAATTAGTGATTTCTTTGGAGAAATAAATTAAATGTAATGATGGAAAGATCTGTTGGATCTGACCTAACCTAAGATCTACGATCTTGATTAAGCGACAAAAGATCTATCTGACCTAGATGAAGAGGTATAAGATAACCTCAAGGGGTTTTTCATGAGGGTATGAAGTGTATGCAAGAGGTTTGCATAGTTAATTGACTGATTGGATTAATCAAAGTAGAGAAGGCTAAACAGAGAAGCAAAGAGTTGAGAGAGTGATTGCTTGACGGATTTCCAAGCAAATCTGAAGGTTAAAATGACAATGGAGGACACTCAGTGAATTAGCATAAGAGATGAATTGGATCTGGATTTGCAAAGTAAGTTGTATGTATCAGATCACACCTGCTGATTACTTTCTAACCATTGTATCAGTCAAAATCCTTCAACCAGGTTGACCTAACAGTCATTGTATAAATCCTTTTAGCAAGGTGACATTCAGGTGGAATATTATAAGTCCTCTAACAAGGCCACTCTTGACAAGGTGATTAAATCCTTTAACTAGGTCACATTTAGCAATGTGTTTAGTAACCTTTAACAGGGCTGAATCCTAACAGAGCCCACTTCAGAAGAGTGAAAAGGTGATAGCATGTTATTGGTGGTTTTTCCCATATTGGGTTTCCACATTAAATATTGGTGTCAACTTGTGTGAATGTTTATGTTGTGTTTTAATGTTAAGTTTCTAGAAGCTTATTGCATCTGAAGAATAAACTACATATGTTGTTGTTATTTTATGTTATTACTGCTGAGCAGATCTGAGTTGTTCAAATTGGTATACAGTTTAAATGGGCACATCTGGACTTGAGGATAACTAATTCACCCCCCTCTTAGTTATTCTGAATTCATTCTAACACATACACCTACTATAAAATATTTTAGAATAGATGGTAGTAAATGTTATATCAAGAGAGATGATGAAATAGGCAAGTTTGATGCTAGAAGTGATGAAGGAATCTTTCTTGGTTATTCCACTAAGAGTAAAGCATATAAATGTTTCAATCTAAGATTGAGAAATTTGATTGAAAGTGCCAATGTGAGGATAGATGAAAAGTTTCAGATTCAGGAAAGAATGTATGATTGTGGTCAGATTATAGAAGTGAAAGAGGTTACTGCTGAACCTGAATAATCTTTGATGATTGACAATGATATTAAAGATGAAAAGACTGAAGCTACTGAAACACTGAAGACACCAAGGTATGTTAAGAAGAACCATCCTGAAGATCAAATTATTGGTGATGCAAGTAAAGGCATGATGACTAGATCTAGAGCTAAAGATGAGATCTATTCGATTTCTCAAGTTGAACCAAAGACTACTAATGAAGCATGTAGAGATGAATCTTGGACTAAAGTAGTGGAAGAAGAAATTGAACAGATAAAGAAAAACAATACTTGGGAATTGGTACCAAGACCTAAGAAAAAAAATGTGGTTGGTACTAAATGGGTTTTCAGAAATAAGATGGATGAGGAAGGAATAGTGGTAAGAAATAAGGCAAGACTGGTATGTAAAGGATATTCACAACAAGAAGGCATAGACTATGAAGAAAAATTTGCTCCTGTTGCTAGATTGGAAGCTGTGAGATTATTTCTTTCTTATGTTATACATAAAGACTTTAAGGTTTATCAGATGGATGTGAAGTCAACATTCTTGAATGGTGATCTAGAGGAAGAAGTTTAAATTGAGCAACCTGATGGTTTTCCTTTCACAGATGATGAAAACATGGTTTGCAGATTGAAGAAGGCACTGTATGGACTGAAACATGCACCAAGAGCATGGTATGCAAGACTGGACAAATATATACTTCATCTTGGTTTCAAAAAAGGTAATGCAAACAGTGATTTATATTTGAGAACTGATGAAGATGGAATCTTGATTATAGAATTTTTTGTTGATGATATCATTTTGGAGGCAATGAAAAGATGAGTAAGAATTTTGCTAAAGAAATGGAAAATGAATTCAAGATGTCAATGATTGGTGAGATGAAATTTTTTCTTGGTTTGTAAATTAATCAGACTAAGAATGGCATTTTTATATCTCAAACCAAGTATCTTAAGGAAATGTTGGAAAAGTTTGGAATGAAAGATTGTAAACCTATTGGGACACCTATGGTGATTGGAAAAAAAGTGACTAATATTGATGAGACTCAAAGTGTTGTTCAGACAAAGTGCAGATCAATGATTGGAGGTCTACAATATCTAACTCACTCTAGACCAGATATTATCAATGCAGTTGGAATTATGGCTAGATATTAGGCAAATCCTAAAGAAACACATTTTTCTGTTGTAAAAAGAATTATCAGATATTTGAAAGGGACAATAGAATATGTATTGTGGTATGAAAAATTAGAAGATTTTACTTTGCAGACTTATATTGATATTGATTGGGGGAGTAATGTGGATAACATGAAGACTACAAGTGGTCATGCATTTTTCCTTGGAAAAAGATTGGTTTCTTGGTTGAGCAAGAAGCAGAACTATATTTCTCAATCTACTGCTAAGTCAGAGTATGTTGCTACTACAATAAACTGTACACAAGTTGTTTGGATGAAACAAATGTTGAAGGACATTGGAATAATTTTCAAAGAACCAGCGGTTATCCATTGTGATAACACTAGCACATTTAATATATTGAAGAATCATGTAATGCATTCAAAGACTAAACATATTTCTATTAAGTATCATTTCTTGAGGGAGAAGGTAGCAGATAAAGAGATTAAACTGGAGTATATTAGCACAAAGGAACATATAGCAGATATATTTACTAAACCTTTTCCAAAAGATGCTTTTTAATATCTCAGAGGCATACTTGGGGTGGTGGCCCCTCCCAATGGTAATTAAATAATGCAGATGTGCATCAGTCTAGTGGATCTCAGAGCTATATCATTCGTTGGACTTGATGTATGGATCTACTCCTTAGGGGAAGTGATCACAGGAGAATACTATAGAGTACATTGGGTGATATTTCACTTGGTTGATGGACATGAAGATTTGAAAAATCTACATCTTACAAAAAACTACAGATGAGTTATGGCACCCTTCACCATTGCTTCCAAAGGGGGATGGAATCTATGTGAAAATCCCTACTATTTTGAGAGATTTGTGTTGAGGATATTGAGAAGATTGTATTGAGAGAGAGTACTTTTGGTTTGATGCATATGGATTTTCTCATATGTTGCTATCAATTCCAAAGGGGGAGATTGTTGGATGATATCAATTTTGGTTACTAATCATGTTGTTGATATTCATGTTTTTTCACTGATGTCAACATATATTTCTCTAGAGAGGACAGACTGGTTACTTGACTGGAAGAAGTGTACAGACACTGTATGGATGATTTAGAATGATCAAAGTTGGATTTATGTAGAAAAATGTGTGTTGACCTTATTCCTAAGGTCTCTTGGCTTTATGTTGCATATTGTGGATGTTACAGTTGATTTGGTGAAGACTAGTTTCTGGACTGTGACTGTGATTCTGGACAGAGCAGGTCTTTGTGTTTCAGGTATATCTTTATAGAAAAGATATTTCAGATGATGCAAGCTTACTAGTGGATATCTGACATATGTTGGAATAATGGGTTGAGTACGATTGTTGTTTGGTTATTGGTGATGTCAGTTGTGGCATGTATTCTGAAGAAGACCTAGTTGTTGGCCGACTTTAGACATGTAGCGTGTGAAATGAATTGTGAGCGTAGATTGTGGATATGGAAGCATAATTGATGGATTGTAAATGATGTTTACTTGTTATAGGTATCATGTGTATCTTAGAAAGGGGTTAAATAATTATTTCTATATTGGAAAGCCTTAATTGGCTGACCTAATTAATTATTTGTGTATTAGGAAAGCTTAATTGGCCGACCTAATGAATTATTGTAAGAAGGTATATATGAGTGATCTTTTCTTTTGAAAAGATGTGACAAATATCAAAAAGAAGAAGAAGTGAAAGCTGTGAGGCTTGTTTGACCGCTGGATGTAGAGAAAAGTTTATGAGAAGAATACTTCATTGGAACTGACCAAGCAAAGGCAGTTTCTATCAAACAGCTCACTGGATTGTGTATTTTTTGTATACACTTGTTCATATTTTGAATCCTTGAGGGTGGATTTAACCTTCTTTGGGCAGTGTGCCTTGGCAGTAAGCCTACTATTTATTTTGACTCCAACCAGGGTCTGTCTCCTAACAGGGACTATGTATTGTAATGTTGTAACAAGATCCTAACAGGGCTAAATCTTTTTACAGGGATACTATACTCTCAGTACATTATTTGTGGGTGTTAATTCCCACCAGGGTTTTACCTTTAATAGGGTTTCCTTGACAACAAATATTGTGTTATGTTGTTTACATTTACTGTGTTATCATTTACATTTGTAGATTTAGTTTAAAGTTTAATAGTCTATATCCCAACTGATTCACCCCCCCTCTTAGTTGTCTTGTGGACTGTTATTCCTAACAAAAGATACTCTTGATAATGATAACATTAATGATGCTAATGGTGTTGATCCTAATGATTCTGATGATATGTATGAGTTTATTGAAATCAATCATGAATTATCTGCAAAAAAATTTAGAAGTATTATCTTTTTCTCCTTATAACAAACAAAGTGACTCATCCTTAGATAATGGTCACAGTTTGGAACTTTCAAGATAACGGTCACTATTTGGAACTTACAATATCTCCATCTACCATTGTCAATGTTTCTACTCTCGCATGTTGTCCACTTTCCCTAAATAATGTTCAGCAAGAAGGGTTTCCTAATGATATGCTTAAATAAATCCTCTTTTGTGGTGGATTCTTCTATTTGTTTTCTTGTTTGTAATGTGCTTCTCCAATGATGTTCTTCTTGTTATATGTGTTGAATAGGCCAAATAAATAAGAGGGGGGTGAATCATTTATTCACAAACACTTTCTAAAACTTTTCATGTGTCAACAATCTCACAAACCATATAAATGATAATAACAGTTATATAAATATTAACTTTTCTCTATCGGTAATCACATCGACCAATCATAATAAATGAAACCACAAAACCATGCACACAAAGAAAACCATAATTTATGTGGAAACCCAAACTGGAAAAAAACCATGGACAAACTAATTCTCATGAAATGAAACATTGGTTAAGGTGACACTAGCTAAGGTGACACTGGTTAAGGTGATTTTTACAAAGGCTCACTGCCAGTTTTATCACTGCAGTTGGTTCACCGCTGGTCAGGCTCACTTCCTTTATACAAAAGAGATATTTTATAGACAAAATATGAACTAAAAAGATTGCATATAAATATGCATGAAATAGCTCAAAAATTAAGCTCTATAACCACATCCAATAGTATATCCAATTGTTGATCTTCTCTCTATATACCACTGTCTATTCCACTATAGATATGTATGCAAATGCCCTTCTTGATCTCTCAATATTTTGCTTCATCTTGCACAAATCACCACAAAAAACCTTCTTTCTCAGGTCTCTTATCTTCTTCCACACACACTCTCATCTTGTACCTTAGATACAAAAACATTTTCTTTATTTATATAGATATCTGATCATACATATGTCAGCCATATCAAACGTGTGTTGGTCTCAATTCAAAAAGATATTACAATTATATTTAATGCACTACCATCGATCCTAAATCTAGGATATACTTAAGAAAAATTTACAATAGGCTACACTAGGACCCAAATATAGGTTGCACATAAGATGTTTATAATGTTTATTATATTTACCAAATTTGTCAGAACACCACAACCAAGACCATGTCTTGATCATCAAAACTCTTGAACCCACCAATAGATGAAACTAAATAGAAAATGTCCATAATACGATACCAAAAGCTAACTAAACAACTGTAAAAGATTCCAAATATCACAGACACCTAGAATAAATTTGTAGGTCTAGAAGTCAACTATAATTTATAGAAGACACTATGCACCACTGATTATTGAAAGCACACAAGCATACCAAAACATGTAATCCTTTAGTAGAACCAAGTACACCTTCCATAGAACACCAAAATAGCATGTACAAAACTTGTTCTGCATATAAATGATACTTTTGATCACAACTATCCAATCGATACTAAAACTGATACTGCCAACGACCAACCAATACCGCAAATTAGTTGGTATGGAGGTTTTGACATCAACAAAAAAAAATTCTAGAAACATCTGAATCTAATAATCCCCCCCTTTGGCATTGATGAAAAAATAGAAAAATTACAGATCATCCAAAATATTTAAAACCAAAAACTCCCCCTGTGTAGATACTTAGTTAATGTTTTTGACTTCCACTTTCTCTCCCTCTTTTTTCCACAATAGAAAAGGGCCAAAAAATTCAGCAAAGAAACTTAGAAATACAACAAACTTAACTGTAAAAAAATTCTTATACCTTTCCTTTAAGATTGAAATCTCTTTCTTCCACTCAACAACAATAGAACCTATATGGGCACACAAACTATCATTTTACCAGCAAATCAAAATATGAAATCTAGTCTGGAGACTAACTATGCTTCTCATATTCCCCCACTTTAGAAAGAATACAAGAAACATGCTCTAACCATACTTCAATCATGTCCTTCACCAACCAATATTTTTTCACCAAGTCTTCTCTCTGCCTCTGTAACAACACTAACTTTTCTTGTAGCTCACCAACTGTGTTCCTATATTTTCCATCCTTTTCCTTGAAGACATCATATGTATTTCCCAACTCGTTCAATTCCTTCTCAATCACTTCACTTCTTCCTCTAAAATTTCCCATAGTGGCAGGCCACTGAAGACAGTACTTGTATATTTTTATAATTTCCTTTGCATAGTATTTTGTTTCACCGATAACTCTAGTAAGTTTATGCATCACATTTGTACATTTCTTCTCAATATTTTTCTTGAACTTTATGCAATCATCTTCACTCTACATTAACCTTTCCTCAATATTCCTGACCAAATCAACTGACAATATACCAGACACACTGGAAATAATAATCTTCTTATTGATCAAGTGATCAATCAACAACTCTTTAATCACTATCCTGCTCACCTATGAGCAACTAATCCACATGTCACCAATTCTATCAAATGTCCCATCTTTCATCAACTACTGAACCATATCAGAATCCACAGGGTTAAATTATGCTAGAGAACTCACAATTACTTCTCCTTTTTCCTTCTCCTCTCCTTTCTTTTCTTCAGACTCTTCTTCTTCAATGTTGTCCTTCTCTTTTGAACTCTTTGGAATAGTAACTATATGTTTTCATTTCTTATTCAAATTTCTCCAGTTTGGTTTCAAAGGGGAACCACATACAAAAACACCTAGCATCTTTTGACCAGAGGAGGAACCCTCCTCACCATAAATTACTGGTACAACACTAGTAACCGTCAATCCTAAAATAATACTCATCTGTAAAGACATGAAATATGCCTTATAGACATATGCTCTATTTTTCAACACATCAAGCTATTTGCAAATCTTCTTACTGACAGGAAAGTCATTCTTCCACTCAACATTCTCTTCACCAGGTAATCTTGTTACTGATCATGTGACCATTCAACAACTAGATTCACTAGTACATTTCACCCCTATTTGCGACCTAAATTATCGATGAGGCATTATATTTATTTTTCCCGATTGTATTATAGAAGGAAATTTTTGATTTTTTAAAGTAATTCCTATGCTCATCAGAATTCTAACGAATACCCATGTTAGTCATAATTTTGATGAACACGGGCATTACTTTAAAAAAATATTTATATTTTTTATATTTCCTTACGCGCAGTAGTCAGAGACCACATAGGGTAGAAAGGGTGGAAGAAGTGAGGGAACGGAGGCCAGTGAGGGCTCATAAGTAAGATCTAAGATTTCTAAAGTGATGCTGGTAATTATTTGATGGTTTTTCATTAATCATTATATAGCGACTAACAAAATGATGCTGGTAATTCTTTATACCCAACGCTCACGCCTACAAAAAGTTTCTAAAGTGTTATGAACAAATCTATTTCATGTCAATCCTACAATCGTAGCATTTCATGAGATCATTTTTCTATGTTGTTAGATAGTTCGTGCACCTAATATTTAGGGCTTGTGTGTTTCACATCCGAGTGACATATGGTTATCAGCGAGACAATTAATTTTTTTAGCAGGAAGACAATGGCCACCGGGAAGAAATTTAATTGTCACTTGCATTTTCCATGTCTTGTACATGAAGCCTATTTCATATAAACATATTTTATATCACCTCAATATTTTGATTGCATTTATTTCAAAACTTCTAAAATGTTTTTAGCAATTTTTTTTGTGATCCAGAGGTAGATTGCACCATCTTCCATTGTCGTTGGGCAGGGCATTTTTTGGCGGGCAGAAATTTGTTGCAGAGACAACAATTGAGCCACAAAGAAACCATTGTGGGTCATCATTGCATTTGATCTCATAGCATGCTCCACAACTCAACCCATTGTTGAAAAATCCAATGCTTGAAGCTACAGTGCTCATGTCGTACCCTTGGTTGTACAAATTTCCATACCCATAAGCCCCACCTGCATTAAGAAATAGAAATGTCAAATCTTACTGTTAAGAAACCTTGAAATTGAAACACTTTACATTAGAAGCACTAAGTAGAGAAAGTGAGTAGTATTCACCCATATTTCCATATGCGTCATTACCTCCATAAAAGGTAGTGTGGGCATTTGTCCAGGTGGAAGCATAAACAAGCTAACCTCTGATGAAAAAGGTACAATGGCCAGTCAAACCAATGTAATCATATCTATAAGCATTATCACTGTGCATTTTTTGGGCACCTAACCAATCACCTATAAAATTCCTTTTGTTGTGCCATTTAAATATCTTGACAAGTCAATTTATAGAGAATGGTGCCATATGTGCAGTAAGATCTCCATGCAAGAGGAAAAATTTGGAGTGAACTCCAAAGCAATGTCTCTGTGCAAGGTAGATTTCTAGATTAAAATCATTTACAGATAGCTTATTGCAAGAGATCTCTTAAATGGTTGTAAATTTATAAATGCTTACTACACAATTGATAAATAGGTCAAACTAAAAGTAATATTGAATTTCAGCTTGAGCACAATACATAGTACTATTATCTTTGACTTCTGCAAAGGCTTTGCATGAAATTTGGATGACTTGAGATAGGTGAATTCTCTTTGTGTCATGTCTACTCCTTTCAAACTTGTAGAGCCTTGATAAGAAGGGTTTTAATGGATTTATTTATGGCATGATTAACAATCAAGAGTACTAGCCCAGCTATCATCATAGTAATCTGTCTTTTTTCATTTTTTGTATAACAAGTGTATTGAAACAAGAAACAATTGTGCATCCCAAATATTACATCTTCTCTTTGATCCTTGACTTTCGTAGTCATTTTTGGTTATCTCAGTGACCTATTTTTATAGAAATCTCAAATTTTGTGTATATGGATTAAATGTTGAGAACAAATGAATACCTTGTGAGGTTTTGAAATTTTGAGCGATTCTAAAATCAATTAAGGCAATAGTTTCTTTCCTTTACTCTAAGTCAACATACATATTCCATAGTTAATGAGCGTTCATTCTCTAAAGTGAGCTTCTATTGTACATATAAGCTATCAAATTACTTAGCATGCCTTATTTTCTTATATTTTGTGTTCAATGTCCACATTCAATCTATTTGTTTTTCTATCATCATCATGACCCTTCTATAAAAATAAGTCTTTAAAATAGCCTCTTAAGTTTTCCCTTCAAATTTTACCGTCACATATTTCAATCTTTTGCACACTTTTTTGACATCACTTCATTATTTAGTGATTCAAAATCTGTCACACAAATTTAGTACTTCCATCTTATGTTTCAGAATAAGCAACACTGAACACCCAAAATGTAAAATCAAGTGATTAGAATGGTGATCTCACTCATTAGAAAGTAGTTCATTTGCTTCAACTTTGCTTTCCAAATATTAGTATCCAGACGAGTTGTCTAGGCAACTTCCACTTGAACTAAGCAATCTTAGTATTGTGGAAACCCTACAACATCTAAAAATTGTGTTGTCCTCAATTAAGGAAGTTCACTACTTCCCAACTTCATTTTTCAGAAATCCATTTCTCTCCTCCCATGAAAACCATAAAAAATAATTAAGAATCAGAGAAGCATCGTTAGAAACTTTAAAAAAAAAATTAGAGGAATATCGTTAGAAACTTTTTAAACAAAGTACCACAACATAACACCATATTTGAGCTGGGATATCCACAAGTTGGGGTTAAAAACCTAGTTAGTAGAGACAAATTCTCTTCTACTTGAGTGTATTGCTCATAAGAAAGGACAATATAACACACATTTTTCATCTCTAGCTTTGCCTCATAAAATCTAACCTCACATTCAAGAAATGAAGAGACGTGACCTTTCCTTTCCTTATCCTTTGTATTCAAAATGGACATAAGTAAGGTTTATTTCTCAAGTTGATATTTGTTTTAGGATTGACCAGTTTGTAGGAGTCACTGAAGGCTTTTCCAAGGATTGACACTTCCTATGACTTTGTTTTACCATGAAGGGATCCTGTTGACAAGTATATGCCTAGTATAGGATATGCCCTGTTATGGGATTTGGTGAAGTTGATAGACTCTCCTGTAGCTAAGAATATAGTGTGTGTTTTGGTTAGATGAAGGGAAGAAGACTAAGAACAGGTTTAACAATAACCCTGTTGTGTATGGATTTCCTTTGTCCAATCTCCCATGTTTCCATGATTGCATTCCTAAACACAAGGTCAGGGACAGGGAGTTGTGGCTCATTGTCCTTAACTACTTTTGTTTTACATCTAATCTTAAGGAATCCAAGTTGTATCATATATATTGCAGTTATATTTCATATTCATAAAATGAATTCCCTATGGTTCATATGGCAATTGTAAAGATTCCATTAATTTATCAGTTTTTTAAGGAGGGGTATTTTAATATATAATAGTCAAGAAACAAAACCAGAGAGATGTTGAAGTTCCTTAGTGTAGTTGAGAGATGCAGTTGTGTATGCATAAATTCCCTTGGTTACATCTGCACAATTTCTCGATGTTGTTTTATTAGAGACAAGGTACTATCATAAGTATCACTATCACCCACATCATGTAAAAAATCAATACCTTGTACATAGGCCTTGAACTTGAGCTTGTCCTTTTGATTCACTACCAAATTAGATTATTCTTATTTTCTTTAGGAATCAACCACGAAATCAGATTATTCTTATTAGCTTTAGGAATCAACCACAAAATAGTAGATGCCTCTTCTACTGAGCACATTTTGAGTGTCATTACCATTCTGACCATTATCCTTCTCTTCATCAATTTTCAAATGGTCACCAATACCATCATTATTTAAGATATCATTTGAGTTAAAGCTATACTTATTATTGGTGCTAATTGTGTTTTTATTGACTTGCACATTAGGACACTCATAAAATGGAGTCACTAGGACTCTTTCACATCTCCTAACAAGTGGGTTGGCAAGTGCTAGTATTTGACTTATTTCAAAAATTTATTCATTACAGAGGTGTTGGAAATATATCGAGGCTAGGTGACTGAGAGGGGGGGAGGGTGAATCAGGAACCAATAAAACTTATTCTATTTAATCCTTTATTAGATTATCTAATCATATTTCATGCATGAAATAGCAAAGTAATAAACATCCACAACACTTGACACAATATTTGGTTACCCAGAAACCTTCCAAATAGAAAGTAAAAATGGGGTGGGGATGGTACCCACAAGATTCATTACTGCAATATAAATTTATCCTGTTAAAGCTTACAATTGACCACTTCTGATGGCCTTCCTTGTTAGGATCAATAAGGACTATTAGGTCCACCTTGTGAAAGGATTTTGTACAATACAATTAAGTATGCAACTCTGTTAGGAGATTTGTAAAGGACTGCTAAGTCCACCTTGTTAAAGGATTTTATTGGTGCACCTGTTAGGATGAACCAATATATGATCTTCTATGCAACTCTGATTTGTTGAATGATTTCCTTTGATATAAAAATAATCACTTGAATGTGATAGATGAGTCTTTGTTGTTCCTTATACTATTGTAGCCTTCTCAATCAGACTGCCACTTCATATTCGCATATATAATTGTTTCACACACATTTGGATTAAAAAAATACCTTACATACATATCTTATCCAAATCAAATACTTCTATAAGTCGACTTCCATAAGATAAATTAATATTAAATAATAAAAACTAAGTTTTCTCAATACTGTTACTCGGGTCTAGTAATCCAATCGGGTGATATACTGGCACTCGGGCAATATGTTGTCACTCAAGAAACATAGTAAACTCTGGCACTTGGGCTACACTGTGTACTCGGGTAACATTGATCACTTGGGTAATACTAATTTCTAGTATCTTCTTAGTCAATACTACCACTACTCGGGTTACACTACAACTGCTCGGGTTGCACTTCAAGCTACTGGCTCGGTCAACACTGTGATGACTAAGTGTTTTGGCACTAATTGACAACATGTCTTTCCATAAGGTCAACAATCTCCCCCTTTGGCATTAGTGACCAATAACACTTATCATATCCAAAAAAAAAACTGCTCAAACTTCTGAGTCAAAACTCCCCCTTACCATGTGCTTGGGTACTTACTCGGGTTTTGACAACTGCTTTGTAACTCAATTACACCTGACTCTATTTTTTATTTTTCAAAATTGCTTTTGTAACTCTGTTTTATATATATATATATCTTCTTCTCTTCTCTTCTGTACATGTATTTCCTTATATGTATATACAATAACTTTCCCCCTTGTTTTTGACACAAATGCCAAAAATATATCTACAAGGTAATACCAAAGTAGGATAGGAAATCACTATGTACCTTCAAAAGTTGAGACAAAGTATTGTCCCAATTATCTTGCAAGACCTTCAGGATGTGCAACTCAATATGTATCTCTACTGACAACTCCATCATAAGCTCTACAACTGAAATGTTGTTGTCATGTATGAGTGTCTTGGCATGATCAATATATTTCTGCATTATATTTATATGTGGAAGGAGTTGGCTCTGCATAGCTGTAAGGGATTACCTTATTCGTGCTTCTTCCCTTAGTAGTTCTTCCTGCATGTTTGTCAGATACTTGATCTTCACAAAATGTGCTAAGCTCAAACTGGGGTTAAGTGCCAACTGGTTTGTACTTTCTTTCAAATCTATATATATCTTTGTCAGCTTGGTCTTGATTTCCATGGTAAAGTTGGAAGTATCACTCAACTTTACAAATAATGAAACAACATTATTTATAGTGGTTTCTAGAGATCTAATGAGAGTGTTTAGCTTCACTTTATCTATTGCAATCTTACTTGCAACATTCTCTAGAACTTTATTATCAAACTTCCTTTCTTCCTTTTGTAGTAGTCTTCTTGACCACGTAAATATTATTGAACTTGTGGACTATATTAACAAGTTGATCCAAAATAGAGTCATTTGCATCAACTTCTATTTCTAGTGCATCTAGGAATATACCTTTTATGTCCTCTAGCACTCTATTTCTCTTCTTTTCTACTTGAAGCTTTTGTTGTGTAGCTCTTTTATTCCATAGTTCCCCTAGTATATCCATCTACTCTACTATCAAGTTGGAAAGATCCCAATCTGGAAATACAATATCTTCGTCAAGCTTAATATAATTAGTATCTATTTCCATCCCTTTTCCTTGGACCTTGGGATTAGGTGAAGGAACAATTTCCTTACCTTTTCCACTATCATCTTTGACTTCAGTATCCAGTGGATCATTAAATTTTGTTGCACCAACTGTAGCATCAATGCTCACTGTAGAAACATTCATAGTGAAAGCGGTTAGGCTTAGCCCAGTAGTAGGTGGAGCCTGATGCTTGGTTCCTACTAGTCCAAATGTAGATTATGTATTTTTATCCTTGCTCAGAGATAGGATGTTCTATATAGGTGATTGGGGTAGGGATGCCATCACTTCTACTTCTATCTATTCTACATTGGATTCTTCAATAGTTTCTACCTCAGGTAATTCTTCATCATTAGTCTTTACCTTGGGGTTTGTACTCGGTACCTCTACCTTATCTTCTTCCTTGATTTCAAATACTATCTTCCATATCTTTGTTGCAGCCTGCACAACATCCTCTATCCTCTTGCTCAATATCTAAAAGATCCTGAACCTTGGAGTGTGATTGTTCTCATATTTGGTCATTGCCTCTTTATCCTCTTTATTAGTCATATATGGCATTAATTGATTCAAGGTTTGTTCCCTATTATCCTTTTTTGTTCAAACTGCATTGCTCCAAGGAATATATATTTCCTTGAATAGATCTTCAGTCATACGACTCTTCAATTCACATGGATCATACTTCCATCTTGTCATTTTCCCTACAACTGCTTCCTCAATCTGCTTCTATTGATCCTTAGTTCTGGAAACATATTTCAATGATTTTAGAGAACTCATACCACTACCTCCTTTTAGTTCTTCAATTTTCTGCTCAAAGGTAGGTGGGGGTTTCTTGAATATGACTGTATCTTCCTTGGGCAATATAAGTTTCCCTCTAGATCTTCTTGTAGTGATGACAGGGGTAGAGATCTTTATTTTCTGATTGAGGGCTATCTTCTTCTCCTTCTTAAGAGGTTCTGCTTCTATCTCTTCCTCTTCCTTTTCAGGTTCATCTTCTATCTTAATTTCATCTTCTTTTCTTTCAGTGATAGAACGAGGAGAGTCTGAAGTCTTGACATACTTATTTTCAAACTTCTCTAACCTCTTCTTTCCCCTTTTCAAGATCTTAGGAATCTCAATTTCCAATGAAATTCTTCTCTTGGCTTCTTCATAGGTACCAAAGTATGGTGCTTTAGGGTCAATAGGATCATTCACAAGAGCTTCAATGATGTCTTTGGTCTCATTTATGTTAACCTCATATGCAAGAGGTTTCACCCATGCAACCCTAGGCTTGACTGCCTAAATGTATACTTTATCACAGTTAACTAGGAAGAAAACGTCATATTTGTAGTTTTCTACCAATTATTTAGGGATCCTATATCTATTCTTCATCTTCTATCTAAAATCCTCAAAGTATGCATCCATGATGCTCTCAAAATTGTCTGCTAATTCTGCTATGAAATCATTAATTTGATAAACTATGGGTCTGTCCTTCTTCCAAACAACTATGCCTTTGGAAGGGAAAAATTTCTGAATGTAAAAGAATACGCAGACCAGAAGTGAACCAAATTTACATGGATTGGTCTTTGATGCCTAGATGTTTTCCATGTTTTTGCCTAATTGGATGAGCTGCAACTCGGCAAGGTCGAATGAAAGGTTGTTCTTGAACACTTTGTATGCCAAGTCCACAACCTCACATGGTACACTATTTGGTCAACTAGAACTATAGATTTTGTGTGCAATTACATGAATCCCAAACTTTAATTCCATGTCTGTAACTCCCTTTATTCTCATGCCTCTTCCATCCCACTTGGCAAGAGTCTTCTTGGCTAGGTCTTCCCGAGGTAGGTTTTTGGTATCTTTTGGCTTGTTAAGCATAGGATACCCTGTAACATGGTGTACCATTGTCTTGGTGCTCTTTACTAGTTGCTCCAGCCATAGATGCATGTTGTGAACATGACTTAGAACAAACCTAATCCACTTAATCTGAAAGTTCTGTGGCATATGCGTGATATGAGTCAAACCCTTGACTTCAAGGTGCTTATGTTATGGCTTCAGATTTCCAACTTCATAGAGTTTCTCATATGCTTTATTCATTTCCAATGTAACTAGCTTTTGAATGGTGCAATGATATAAGGCTCGAATATCATTGATCAATAGTACCCTTGGAGGAATTAGGGAATGAGCTCCCATCAGATCTATTTCCTTTGCAATCACTGGATGAAGCTTAAACTTTGGAGGTTTGCAGACAACATTCATCACCAACATCTCAGATCCTTTCTTAACCTTTCTTCTGGATGTAGATGCCATAATACTTAGAGTTTTGATAAAATTTCACAACTTAAAGCTTTCAAACACAAATTCCCTCTGAATTGCTTAAGGCTCTGAATCGCTCTGCAAATTGAAAACTTTGTAAACAATAACTCTTCCAATTCATCTTTTATAAAAGATTTTACCATTGAGTTTTCATTAAATGCTCCGTACATGGTAGCTGGCATAGCTCAAAATGAAGCTAAAAAAAAACTAACTTTTGCATCCTTAAAACCATACAACCTGACTTAAATCAGTTAATCCTGTGTAACTCGGATGTAACTAAGATCCTGAATTAGTTAAAACCACAATGTGTCCTAGTGCATCAATATGTTGATTTGGACTTGCTAGCATGTTTGGAACTAATGTAAGATGGCTTGTATGCACAGTTCCAATTTTCTCCTTGCACATTTATTTAGAGATGGTTTGGTTTCACTCGATCCTTCATTGTTTTGATCTGAATTCTTGGGAGATTACCTTACCCACTGCTGACTCATCTGAATTCTGATTTCAGAAACTTCTGCTTTGCCTTTTTCAAAGCCAATATCTAATTTTTCTCTGTTCATGCAACTCTCACTTAGATGACTGAGTTGTTTAAACACATAACATCTCTTAGTAGGATTCCTTTTTCTGAGGTGAGTCTTTTCACAATTTGCACCAATATGCCCATATTCACCACAATGAAAACATCTACTCCATGTGTTGTAATCCCCACCAAAAATTGCTTTAGCTAGTTGTTCAGTAGGGTTCCATTTCTTAGTTTTGCACTCGGAAGACTTGTGACCTTGTTAATTACAATTGAAACATTTTCCTTCAAACTTAGGTTTCTCAGTGCATTCACTTTCCCTATGTCCATGTTTGTTTCATCTATAGCATCTACCATTAAACTTTGATTTTCCATTGCTCCAACACTTATTTTCTATGTGCCCTAACTTGCCACAATGATTACAAGTAGGTTTCATATTCTTTTGAGTTCCTTGCTACGAGGATTCACCTTGTTCAGTATAACCTAATCTAGTTTGTCCATGATGTCTGAGTTGAATTTTCTCTATCAATTAATCCATGCTTACTTGTAAATTCATCATACTCTCATTGGTTTGTTTTTTAGTATTGAGATCCTTCTGCAGTCTTTCATTTTCTATCCTCGGATTAATAACTTCTTGATTTGCATTATTGAGTTGATTTATCATATCTGCTTGTTGAAGTGAAAAATGATGGATTTCATTTTATTTTTCTTCTAATCTTGTACTTAGCAATATTTTATCTTCTTGGTCATTTCTCTGTCATTTTCTACTTGATTATTTTGTTCCATGACTTCACATATTATGACTGAATGAATTTATTGTTCTATTTTCAACTTTTTGACTTCTTCATGTAGATTGAGATTCTTTGCAAGTAGGTCTTCAATTTATGCATCTTCTTCTTCGAAACTTCTTTCTTTACATAAGTCTTCAATTCTTTATTCTATATAACTTTTGTCTTTCATCTGCACTGCTAAATATTTTCTTCTTTTCAGGGAAAGAGAGATTTTCTCCTTGAGTTTTCTAATTTTATCCATGGCCACTTGTAGATCTATCTATTCATTTTCAATGGCTTCCTCCAGTTTGTACATTTCTGTTGCCTCTGATCTTTGCTCAAGCTATTAAACTTCTGTTAAGAGAGCCTTTAGCTTTGATACCAATTATTAGAAATATATTGAGACTAGGTGACTGAGAGGGGGGTGAATCAGGAACCAATAAAACTTAATCTCTTTAATCCTTTATTAGATTATCTAATCAGATTGCATGCATGAAACATAAAAGTAATAAACATCCACAACACTTGAAACAATATTTGGTTACCCAGAAACCTTCCAAATAGCAAGTAAAACTGGGGTGGGGATGGTACCCACAAGATTTATTACTGAAGTATAAGTTTATCCTATTAAAGCTTACAATTGACCACTTCTGATGGCCTTCCCTATTAGGAGAAATAAGGACTGTTAGGTCCACCTTGTGAAAGTATTTTGTACAATACAATTAAGTATGCAACTTTCTTAGGATATTTTAAAGGATTGTTAAGTCCACCTTGTTAAAGGATTTTGCTAATGCACCTGTTAGGATGAACTAGTAGATGATCTTCTATGCAACTCTGATTTGTTGAATAAGATCCTTTGATATAAAACTAATAACCTGAATGTGATAGATGAGTCTCTGTTGTTCCTTATACTATTGTAGCCTTCTCAATCAGTCTGCCACTTCATATTCGCATACATACTTGTTTCACACACATTTGGATAAACAAAATACCTTACATATATATCTTATCCAAATCAAATACTTTAGTAGTCAGCTTCCATAAGATAAATTAATATCAAACAATAACAACTAAGTCGGCCCAATACTATTACTTGGGTCCAATAATCCACTCGGGTGATATACTGGAACTCGGGCAATATGTTTTCACTCGAGCAACATAGTAAACTTTGGCACTTGGGCTACACTATGTACTTGGATAACATTCATCACTCGGGTAATATTGATTTCCACTGTCTGCTTGGTCGATACTACCACTGCTCAGGTTACACTACAACTGCTCAAGTTGTACTTCAAGTTGTTGGCTCAGTCAACACTGTGGTGACTAAGTGTTGTGCCTATGTATTTGGGTACCTGATGAAAACAACACAAACACTCAATAGGTCATTGCATTAGTCCAAATGGTTAGATAAAATGTTCAAAACCACTAATATCGGCCTATTTCCTTCTAACTAGAAAGAGTGTAAT
>MU223196.1:158090-190348 GCA_018584345.1 Thuja plicata
AAGGTTGACTTAACAGTCATTTGTATAAATCCTCTAACAAGGTGACATTCAGATTGGAATGTTCTAAGTCCTCTAACAAGGCCACTCCTGACATGGTGATTAAATCCTTTAACCAGGTCACACCTAGCAATGTGTTATTGTAACCTTTAACAGGGTTCGCTCCTCACAGGGCATCACTTCGGAAGAGTGAAAACGTGGTAGCATGTTACTAGTGGTTTTTCCCATATTGGGTTTCCATGTTAAATACTTGTTTCAACTTGTGTGAATGCTTTTGGTTTGCTTTACTGTTATGTTACTACAAGCTAATTTCAATTGACAGTAAACTGCATGATTAAAGTTGTTGATTTATGCTACTGCTATCGAGTAGATCTGAAGTACAAAAAGTTTTTATTTGCTACATCTAGACCTGAGGATAACTGATTCACCCCTCCCCTCTCAGTTATTCTAAATTCATTCTAATAGTTCATACTACACTTTAGGTCTTACCATTGCAATCTACACTCAAAGCCAACAACTCACCATGTTCATTACCTTTTACTCTAAAATTATCCACAATTAAGGTTCTTTCACATAACCTTTCAAGTACCTTCATATTTTACCTATACTTCACTTGGAAGATTTCCAAGAAGTCTTACCTTCATCTCTGAAATCCTTGTATGTTGACCACATCTCAAACGAACCATGCTGCTCACACATGAGGATCTCAATGTTCATGTTAGTAACCATATTGATCAAGCCTAAAATAATTACACTATGAACTCTAATCACAAAAAAAGGATAAACATAATCAATTATATTCATATTCTGATCACAAATAGAAGCAATCACCCTTAACCAATCCTTGCCAAATCCATTTCTATTCAACCAACCAAAAACTCCACACAAGTAACAAAGAACTAATCTAGCAACAAAGATGTGATGTGGTTGTAATTGTTCTTACATGTGCAAATTTCATTTCAAATAACCTTAACAAATAAACAATTTTCCACTATGATAATCACCATCCATATAAATCTCATAACAATTCAAACTTTCATAGGTATTCACTATCATTGTTTAAAGACAATTAGACTGTACCTATTGAACCAGCCTTCAAAGATTAATGGATTCACTGTCCATGTTTGTCACAAATTTTAAATACATCATTGTGCCATTATCAAACTATTATTTTCCATTATTGAGTTCTCACTCTTAGGAAATTCAATGGCACTTTATTTGATCAAGAGTTTTAGTTTTAATAAGAAATGGTGATCATATGATTATCTGAACCAAATTTCATTAGTTTATATATTTACTTTTTTTCTTTTCTCACTATTTTGTAGCTTTTTATCCCTTATATAGGAACGCGCTCATCTCAGGTTAACAAGTTCTACAAATAAATCTTCTCAACTTGTTGGGTTAAGGTGCATATTCTTATATTTACGTCTTTTTTCCATTGCAATTTACCTTTGCCCCTCTCATTTTGCTAAGAATAAATGTCAAATAAATGTATTATGTTTCAAGCATTTTTAATACATCTTGTATGAAAATCACGTCATGGTCAATGGTTACTATTACAACATATTTTTGCATATGCCTTTACATTTTGCATGGTTAATCTAGCCATTTTAATATAGATTAAGAACTACGTGCTACTTGTTTACTATCTTTATATATATATATATATATATATACATATACATATATACATACATATATACATATATATATGTATGTATATATATATATATGTATATGTATATATGTATTACTTCTTGTAATTTAAATAGTTTGTTTCTACTTCTAATCCACATATAGCTTGCCACCCTAGTTTGAGAAAAGTGGTAATGCAGATTGTAGGCTAGTTTTTACGATATACTCTCATACATTCCCTGACATCTCCCATTACCGTGATTGTTGTATTTCAACAAATTCTAGCATATTAGTGTAGTTGCCAATCTAATTTTTGAGATGATTATAAGACTTAATTATTGGAGGCTTCCAGAATGGTAGGGGATTTTATCATTTTCCAATCACATTGGCTTTAGGTATGGTAGGGGAGCCCTTTCTTACGTGGAATACAAATATATATTTGAGGTGCTACAAAGTGGGGATGATTTAAATTAAACCCAAATATAAGAGATAAGAATCATGAAATGGTAAGAGCCTATCCATATATTGGTCATTAGATGTCATTGGTAATGTCAGATAGCTTTATATTATAAAGCAAGGCAATTACAAAATATTGTGTCACCTACCTACAAGTTGTTGATGAAATCCAATGCAATATTGTGATTGTTCACCACATCCCAACAGCTAGCTAACATTTCCAATTCTATGCTTAAAATAATGGCAAGAACTTAATTGAACAATGATTTCATGGGTTTAGGGTCTCTTCCTTATAATTAGAGTGGTTTTACATGTTTTTATGATATAGATGACAAGAATTGTCATAAGTGGTGTTGTTTGTTGCATAAAGTTAAGACTAGGAAATGCTTTGTTGTAGGGGGTGTATGGAGATCATGAGTTGATAATGGACTTTATGGTTGTAGGTATTTCTTAAATGCTAAGGGTGGTTTTAGGGATTTCTTAACCTAATGTCCCTCTTATTAGTGCTTGTTTCCAAGTTGTGGGATTTTCTAGGGTTCTTTGTAATCTCTAGCCACAAGTGGCAACTGGTGATTTGTAATTACACAATGTCCTCAAATTGACACTCCTAGTTGTCTTGTGTTCGACTTATGTGGATATTCACCACCAAACCTTTCTCAGAATAAACACTTTATCTCCAAAAATGTCAAAGTGGATTTGTTGAAGAGGATATTTTATATTTTTCTTTTTATTTTATTTTCTTGGCATTCCTGTCAAATATCAATAGAATTCCTATCAAATATGAATCATGATTAGATTAAATGTACAATTTTTTATAGTAAAAATCTATTTAATGGATTTACGCTTGATTTTATACAAGATAGTACTAATGCTACTATGTTTATATTTGACGGATTACAACGTTAATATCTTAATTCAGAGTATGGGAGAAAAGTTTTTGGTATAATTATAGCCCGAATATTTTCCTGTGAAGAAAGACCATGTCTGACAATATGAACCCAAAACAAAATAAGGAGACAATTTATAGATTGTAGGCTAATTTTAAAATAAAAGGTGATGAAAAATTATTATCCCTGCAAAAATTGCAAGGGCTTAAAGACTCAAAGACTTCTAGTCAAAACAGTTGAGAAACATTGTAGAGAGCATGGTCACATTGAAGGGGGGAATGATTTTCCTCAATTGTTAAGTATTTCAATATATTGTTTTAACAATTTATATACATAAGAAATCAATTAATGATGAGATCATGGTCATGGTTAATTTAATGTCATCATTTTGATATAGGTTAACCACCCTAGGTTACATGCTATGGACCATAACAACCCAAAGAATGTGAATTTCCAAGTTGAGGAACATGGAGGTGTGAATATCCAAGGAGAAGATAATGATTTCATGGAAGAAGATGATCCTGCAACAAAGAAAACAATTGAAGATGATGGTATTGTTGCAGCTGATCATGTGCCAGAGAATACAATTGAAGATGATAGTACTGGCACAACTGATCATGATGATGAAGATGACCTTGATTTACCTATACTTGAGAAGGCATATGAGCCCCTATACAAAGGCTCCCAAAAAAATCTTCTCTTTGTTGTATTATTGTTAGTGAACTTCAATCTTTTGAATGGTTTATCTAATGTAGCAATGTCATGAATGTTAAGGTATGTCATATATGTCATATTTTTCACCTATTTTAGTCGTAATTTCCTTATTGTTAACAAAGGGTGAATCATCTATGCTAATTATATCTTTTTTTGTAAGTTATAGGTGAGTGTTTGTTACCACCATCAAACATTCTACCTCACTCGTACCAGGAACCATCTGCCATTATGAAAGATATTCAGATGGAGTATAAAACAATACATGCATGTCCCAATGATCATATTATATATCATAAAAAATATGAATTTGCAATAGAATTCCCTGATTCTCATATTAGTAGTTATCAAATAGATCAAATAACAAAAAAGGTGTCTCACAAGGCTCTCCGGTATATTCCCATTATTCCACGTCTGCAACGATTATTTAGGTGCACTACCTTGGCACAATTTATGGATTACCATGCACGCAATAGAAGTTGAGATGATATTATGTGAATGCCTACGGATGGTTCTGCATTTAAGGACATAGAGGAAAATTGGCCACACTTTAAAGAAGAACTTTGTAATCTCAATCTTTCATTGGCAGTGGACGGTGTCAATCCATTTGGATAGATGAGATGTGTTTACTTGGTGTAGCCTATTTTTGTTATCAACAATAGCATTCTTATTTGGATGTCCATAAAGAGGGAGCACATAATGTTGGCAGTGATTGTTCCAAGTATTTTTTCATTCAATAGTCATCTAAATTTATTTATAAATACCACATCAAAATGACAATAATTATGTAATGTTTATGTTCATTCAACCAGGTAAGTACCAAGTTAAAGATATGAATGTATATATTGAGCCCCTTATCGATGACTTGTTGGATTTATGGAATGGGGTCACTATGTATGACATCTCTAGACCAATAGGACAAAGACAATTTCAATTGCATGAAACACTTGTATGGACAATACATGATGCCCCTGGGCTAACACATTTTTGTGGTATGTTATATTGTTAACACATATTTATTGTATGTTATAGTGCTAACACATCTTTGTTGTATGTCTAAGTTTGCGCGTAATAATTGTAATTATCAAAATCAACATATTCAATCCAATTATACATGATCTTGTAGGTCTTCAGACAAAGGGAAAATTTGCATGTCCAATTTTTGGTCCAAAGATGAAATCTCGTCATTCAAAAAGTTTAGGAAAGCAGGTGTTCGATGAGTATAGGCACTTTCTCTGTAGAAAACATAAGTATCAAATTACCAAAAAACATATTTTCAATGGGAAATAAAAGACTGCATCAAAGCCACAAAGAATAACACCTTGCCTATAGAAGTTGGAATACAATAGAATAAATCAACGAGGTAATGTCATTCAATCTAATGGTTTTTGTTTGAAATTTATATTTCAATATTGTGTTTTGTTTACTGATGATGTAATTGATGCTTGTGAAGGTCGTCAAGGCATAATGACCAACTTCCAAAAGGACTAAAAATTTATCCTAGACAATTTAGCAGGTTTCCATACTACGAGCACCTCCCAATCATGCATTTGTTTGATGCTATGTATATTGGAAAGAATGTAATAGATACATTATGGAAATTATTGGACGGAACGCGTGATAAAGAAAAAATTATCAAAATTTGTAGTGACATTGAAGATTCCAACCATGCATTGAAAAATGTCATTCGACCAAATAACAATGGAGACCATATTGATATAAGTGCCCTTCCTTGGTTATTATCGGAGCAGCAAAGCAATGCTATAAAATAAGTCATACAAAAAATTTGATTTCCCACAAGGTTTGCTGTGAACATAAATAATCTCATATCAAAGAAAAGTGAATTTGGGCCAGGGATGACAACACACGATTAGCATACCTTTATTAAGGTAATTCATGTTATTTTTTATTCTCTATGTATTTTCATACTACATGTAGTTTTCATTGTATTATTCTCTAAAATATTGAAATGATCATTTTATAATTATTGCAGTACGTTCTACCTCTATCTCTCCCACACCACTTCAACAATAGTGTCAAACAAGTTATATATGATGCTGGAAAACACACAAGGTTAGAAGCATTATTTGTTAGATTTGTTGTATAGATATTATATTTGCGACTTGTTTTACTTTTTCAGTAATTTATTTTTTAGTTTTTGTAAATTCTTGTTTATATGTTTTTGCGTGTTGAATCGCTTCTAGTTGGTTGTCATCAAAAGAAATCAATAAAGAAGATATAAAATATTTGAAGAGAAAAATTCATCATCTTATGTGTGAAATGCAAAAGTGCTTACCTTCTACTTTTTTCAATGCACAAGAACACTGCCTCATACATCAAGTTGAGGAGATTGAATTGTGTGGACCTGTACAAACTAGGTCAATGACAACCATATCTCTTGATATCACGATGAGGTAAAAATTTTGAAGGGTTTGGTTTGACAAAGAGCACATCCAGAGGGTTCTATGGTGGAGGGATATATGGTATACTAGACCATGGTGTACATTAGTGAATATATTCCTAAGTTTGCAGCAAAGATCCATGTAGATTGCATTTGGGACCCCAATTCCATTAACAAATTTGAAGGGGAGTACTTGATGGGGAAAGGTAAATTGAGGAAAGTGAGAGGTAATTATAAGATGTTATTGTATTTAATTAATTATTATAAATCTTCAATTAAATTTTTTTGTAAGTGGTCTATTTTTTTATACAGTTGGTCAAGAGTGGGGATGCACTACATTTGTATATTGCGAACAATCTTGATTGGATGATGATATGGATTGAACTATGTCAACAAAATGGTCACTCATTAACATGGGAAGGTGTTGCTTCATTGGTTAAAGAAGCTCATCCTAATGTAGATTCCAATGTTTCACCAATGGTAATTGATCTAGCAAATGGTTTAAGAGGTAGACAAGTACATATAAATTTATTAATCATGACCCATATGTTTAATATCAACTCGTGATGCAAATGATTTTCACATGTTTGAAAAATGTTAGGTCAAGCACCACAAAGCTATGTACTACCATGGCCATAAATTCTGCATAAAAAAGTTGGATGACACAGAAAACTTGTGATTCTGGGATAACTGTAGTCTTTGAGGTCACTAGTATTTCATCTAGAAATGACATGCATCCTCAAGAATCTCAAAACTGATACTATGGCATTTTGGATGATATACTTGAGTGCGACTTTGAATCCTTCAAATTAGTTCTATTTGTCATCAAATGGTATAGGCTACGACTAAATCAAAATGATCCTGATAGAACTGTTATTCAACATGATAATGGATTTACAATGATTAATACACGGTCATTTGAGCTAGTTGGAGATGAGCCCTATGTTCTTCCAAGCCAATGTGAGAAATTGTTTTACATAGAGGTTCCACAAAAACTGGGTTGGTCATTTTTTGTTAGACATGATCCAAGAGGAAGGCCAGTAAAGTATAACATGATGGAAGAAGAAGAAACTGAAGAAGATGAAGAAGAAGATGATGATGAAGAAGAATAATATGATGGTGATGATGATGATGATGATGATGATGATGATGATGGCAATGGTGATGATGGTGGTGGTGGTGGTGGTGGTGATGATGATGACGATGATCATGTTAAGGACAATGATGACAATGATGATCATCATGATGATGGTAATATTGATCTAGTCATACAAATTTATTTGACCTATATCTTTTCATAATTAATTTATTATGTATTAAACTCTAATGCCATGGTATAATTAAATTAATGTGTTCATTTCTAATGATTACACCATATATGATTTATGATACATGTGTTTCAGTTATTACTCATATATTTAATGTATTTATTTTTTAACAAATTACCAATGTATTTCTTATGATGTTCAATTGTTGGTGCTGATTACATGCATATATTTTGTGTGATTGTAACCCTTTGTGGAAATAGGCAATTGACTACAGACATTGTCACCCCTTTTGTTGACAATCTTGCATAGCACAGTAAAGGTAAGGAATTAAAAAATATACAATGATTATGATGAATGCATATTGTTCATGTTGTCTTCTATGTAATTTGTAGCATAGGTATCATGTAATTTTTGGCTAACTTAAGATAAGATTCACATATGCAGGAAATTTAACCCCTTTTACGAGGATCATGCATAGTGACATGGATCGGTAGGTATAAGTCAATACACCTTATAGATTACATCAACATTACCCTCATTTAGAAAAATATCTCGCTCCTTACCAACTATATCTGTCATTTGATGGACTGCAAGAACCACTTAATAGGTACTTGTCAGATCTATCTTCCTCGACTCAGGGAATTGCGGGAATAGAAGACAAAAGTGAGACATGTAGTAGGCCTAAAATAGGGAAATCTGTTAGAATAAGTAAGAGGGGGGTGAATCAGTGGCCTCAAAAATTAATCCAATAAATCAACCCAAAACTTTATACCACAAATATAAAGCCTCTAGTTATCTTTAGGCCTACAGGATGTATGTCTTTTGTAAATCTAACATGTATATAATGCTCTGTCTTTATACTTTTTGTCCTTTCCTTAAGCTTTACCAAATAACAGACTATCTTTTCTTAACCTTTACCGAAATACAGTAAATAACTTAGTGTTTACCGATCAATCATGTTTTAGTAATGTGTAAAGAAAAACATCAAAGCAATGAACCATATACACATTTGACACATGGATTTTTAACGTGGAAACCCTGTCAAGGGAAAAACCAATTAGGACTGGTAACCAAAATTTTCACTCTTCTGAAGTGAGCTCAGTGAAGAGCCAACCTTGTTAAAGGTTACAAACACACTATTAAGTGTGACCTTGTTAGAGGATTTATCACTAACAGTTTATCACTTGACCTATAATTCACTATGTTGTCAACATGAAAACCTTTTGATACTCCTTGGGATGTATCTCAATATATAAAGGATGGTTAGATCCTACTTTGTTAAGAGATTTTCTGAATCAATGGTTAAAATGAAATAGTATATGATTAGTTCATAAATACAACTTAATCTTGCAGATATTCAAATCTATTGTAAACTCATAATACCTCTTCTGATCAATGTTCTCTTCAATTCCTTTGCTCCACTTCTTTCTATTGGGTGAATGTTATTTCTTCTCTATTGCGTCTGCAGAATTCTTAGCTCTGTTCTTCAACTTGTATGATCAGATCTGTATGAAGACTTCTATATTCACCAGAATTCTCTTTTGCATTCTTTTTTTATAATGAATTACTTGTCTCTTTATATAGACATGATTTCACTGTTTCTTGTCCTTTTTGTTTTCTTTGTTGATCACTTCTTGATCCATAAAGCTCGCCATGCTTGCTTTAGTTTTAATTTGTAAACCTCTCCTTGTTTTCTGGAATAAAACATGCTTTAAATCTCCTTCTTATCTTTAGATTTTAACTGATCGATGAAAACAAAGTAATCAAACAGTTAACTCTATAATTAGCTCTTCCAGCTAAGTTCATTTGTCATTTTCCTAACTTCAGTTCTCGTCCGTCAACACTTCAGTTGTGCTTAGTGACTACTGCAGATAGCTTGGGCATCAACTTCAATTTTGTTTGGTGACAACTGTAGTTAGCTCAGTAATTCTTGCATAGGTGTACTTTCTTAGGTAACACTGTGAACTTCTTTTCTCGTGGTTCACTGTCCCTTGGGGTTTATTGTCACTCGGTGTATATGATTACTTGTGACAAAAACTTTGTCTTTTTAGATCTTTAAGTGTAGTGACATTATGTGTATGAGAAATCATACTGTGTCAAGTTGAAATCAATGACAATACAATACATTAACTGATTTAATGTCTTGCATATACCTTCTACATCTCGGTGATCATCAACAGTATCATCTTCAAACATTCAATCAGTTATAGTTCATCAAAATCAACCAGAGGTCAAAAGATTAGAAGAAAATTCAATAATTGCATGCGATTTTTCCTTGCTTAAGGGGGGTCATGTTCTTATGACGATGAGACCATGGATGACATTGAGGTTCCCTTAAGCTACACACATCTTCAAAAAGAATGGGAACCCAAGGAACTACCTCTAATTAACACTGATTTTTGTGTTAATGAGAGGATATATCGTATAACTTCATCGTCATTACATGGTTTCGGCCTATTTTCCATGGATGGCATAAATGTATGTTACAACAAAGTTTTTTAATTGATGGAGTTTTTCAGACCTTATTAAAATTACAATGATTGGATGCAGATTATTCGATATTAAAATAGTATGCATAGGTATGCATTGTCAGCAAATTATATACAATGGAAAGAAAAGGATCAAAGTAAAGGATTTGTTATGTACATTGATGAGAGGCTAAAAGAAATAGGGAATATTGCAATTTTTATAAATAGTACGTGACCTGGGTCAACTAATAAGAGTCCCAATTGCATATTTGAGGCACGTGAGGGGAATCTTATTTTTGTATGTGTGATAAAATCAATAAGTGCAGGGCAAGAACTACAAATAAATTACCATTTGAATTGCATAGATACAAAAAAGACACTATCATGGGGGTGGTAAGTACTATATACCATTTAAACTAACCTCCAATTTATGACTCCAATATACTATTTTATTAATAAGTTTTTTTTTGTTAAGTCTATTACTTTCATTTCACTAAAGTTTTTATATTTAATCTTTGTCATAGGATGAAATGGATCCACCACATGATGACGGAGGCGGGGATTTTACTCCCACCCATTCTTCAGCAAAGGTAAACCTTATTTTTATTGTACATATAATATAGAAGAAAAATGTTATATTATTATGTTATTTTCTTTAGGGTTTTGGAGTTATTATTATAGTTTTACAGATATTCCTATCATAAATTGATGTTCATAGAAAGGGAAAAGCACAAGTGCAGAAACAACGACAATAGTGTCAGATATGGATGACGCCATCCCAGATATCTATAACCCCATGAATATGGTCAAGAAGAAATTACAAAGAATCAGTTTAGAAATTCTTGCCATTTTGCTCGATCCAAATCCAAGTGAGGAGACGGTGGTGAGGAAAGAGGAATTGATGCGAAAGGCACATAGTTTGGAAGTAAGCAGTAATGACTCTTTAGTTATAAAAAAAGTTCAATAAAGTTTTATATTTTATACTCTTTTATGTCATGAACTAAAATATGTATGTGTTCTTATAGGATTTTTTGTGTGCTCAAGAAACTACTCATGGACATCGCGGTGAGGCTGGTACTAGTACATCTCCCACAAGTAAAATAATCTTTAAGTTAACAGGTTACAAACTTCATTGGTCTTACTGATTAGGAATCTACATTTTTTATTGGATCTACTAGTTGTTTTATTCAAACTCACATATATATCTTGACTCCTCACTTCAAACTGTACATTTAGGTCATGATGTACTCCAGATGCCTCCTCCTATGAGGATATCATTGCTGACTACAATGTCAGAAATAAGGACCATGCAAACATCCACGTTTGCACGGTATATACCTGGTAGGTCCTTGTTTTCTATATTCGATTATGTGTTAGTTATGATTTGATTTGTTCTTTAATCTTGCATGCATTTCATAGCAGAATAATTTTGTGCAGTACAAGATACACCTCCTTAGGATACAGAGACCAGTACTGGTGATAATTCACCATCATTTCCTAGATCTACCCGTGTTGCTAGTACGGGAAAATTGCAGATGTCATTGTTGTTGACCGATGAAGATATGATTCCCTTAAAATTACCTAAGCTTCCAGATACTTTAAAATTATTATTATTTATACTCTAATTTTAATTTACTTATTCATAACTCATTTTTGATTGATGATCCCATGATGTGTTTATAGGGAACGATGTTTTTTATGAAAAGCTTCATGAGATTACATTATCACTATTTGGGCCCACCATACGTACAAGATGGAACATCATATGTTAACTAACCCTATCTCATTTCTTTGATTTCATATCATTGCTAGAATATTTTTCCTTTCATCTATTTATTATACTATATTCAAGGTACACAACTTCAGTTAGTTTTTGTAGCTAACAACTTTGTTTTTTCTTAAAAGGTGGAATTTATAGGATAAAAAATTAAAAGATCAGCTCATAAAATCTTTAGAGGAGCTCTTTGGAAGTAATATTTTTGATAGCACCAAAGTTCTTTAGAGAGCTTGCAAACATCTAAAGACTATGAGGGACGCATACATAAGGAATCTAGTGAACAACCCAAAATACGAGCATCATCCCGTGATTCCAAAGAAGCAGTGGAAGGAATTCATTTTGAATGCAAAGGAGAAAGCGCAAAGCCAAAGAGGAATTACACCAGTAAATGACAATAGAAGGTATGTGATAGTATTAAGTAGAACATAATTATGCATTAATTAGTGATCTTTATATTTATATAATCTAACATATTTCAAACTTTTCATAGACTGCAGAACAGATCAAAGGCTACAAAGGCCAGAAAAGAAAAGATTGGCCAACACAAACTTGGCCCTGGTGATTACCTAAAACTTCAAGCAAGAATTGTAAAGCAGTAAATGAAATTTTGAATTAATTTTTTTATAAATTGTAAGCAATTTTGTTTAATCAAACAATACTTGCAGAATTGATGATATTAAGCCAAAAATGCAAGGCTCAGATTTTAATGTAGTGCCCACGGAAGAAGATAGAAAGATTGTCTTAAAGGAAGGCTATAAAGCCATGGTTGAATGCCTACGCCAAACCTAGCGGTTTGCTACATCAGTTCACACATAGGTAAGTAGGCCAAATGAAAATTATTTGAAATTGAATACTTGAGCGATAATCTATTTGATGTTTATTTCATACTTGAGCGCATGACATTGCAATGCAGCCCTCTAATCCTAGCATAGAACCTCCACATGACGAAAACCTTGACATGCATCGCATTGATGGAGGTATTCATTTTCTATTGAACATTAATTGTGTAATTTTTAATACAAGTTAACATTTTAAATTGAAATTGGTGTAACCTTTCTTGTGTACATTTTAGAGCATACAGAACGTCATGGTGAATGAGTGGAGGATGATCTAAGTGTTCACCATATTCAAGATGATGTGGCATTGTCAGGTAAAGAAAATCTCTGTTATGTTATTTTAAATTTTTTTGATCGGTTGATATCTTCTTTTAATTAATGAAATATTTGTAACGCTAATATAAAATGTTGTGAATCAAACCCATTTAGTTGTTATTGCAGCGGAACCCCCTTTGGCGCACCAACATCCTCCTATACATAGGAGGAGGCATTTATTGAGTTCACAAGAAGAAGAGGAGGGGAATGACAAAGATCTTGATGCTCTGCTTAGCCGTTACATGCAAAAACTAAGGAAAAAACCAAAAAAGAAATGATTTCAATAAACCTTTTTTGATAATGTATTTATGTTGTCTTAATGAATGCAATTTTGTGCTACTAAATGTTGATGAATTATTGATGAATGTCCAATTGTTAATTAATTTTAGGTGTTATTGAATGTTATGCGATTATAATGATTGAATGTTATGTTTCATAAATGGATGAATGAATGAATGCAATTTTGTGCTACTAAATGTTGATGAATTATTGATGAATGTCCAATTGTTAATTAATTTTAGGTGTTATTGAATATTATGTCATTATAATGATTGAATGTTATATTTCATAAATAGATGAATGAATGAATGTTAGATGTTAATGGGGAATTTAGAGTGATGTTAGGGGGGGTGGGGCCAAATAAGCTTCCACCTTCACGTGGTTGGCCTTGTTAAGTAGAGAATATTAAACTATTCTCAAAACCAAGTGAAGCTTGAGCTAAACTGATGCAGAGCCCTAGTCTACTATCCCCTTAACTATTTGTAGTGAAGATCGAGTACATGGTTAGAAAATTCTTGACTATTTTGACAATTTAAATGAGAATAAGTGATTTACAGAACAAGTTCATGCTATCACTTTTGATGATGAGGTCTTATGATTTGCAATGTTAGCATTTTTTTATTTATTTGGAAAAAATGGTTTCTTAAACTTCTATTTTTGGGTTATGACTTAGGAAAGGATTTAGCATTCACAATTTCAAAGCATGGAATCTGATTTTGAGTTCATGACTAAACAGGTTTATATGCAAAAACCACTCAACAATTCTACGTGGGACTCTTTTATGTAAACCCTCTTAAAGGTTTAGTTTGTTGAATTCTACATTGAGTTACATATTTCAGCATTCCTTTCACATGTAATCCTTCTATATCCTTGGTGGTTTTCTTGTACCTTCCTAATCAAAATATTTAACTCATCAATTTAGTTTTCCCAAACATAGCCACCAAGACCACTCGTAGCACTTGAAAATGTTATTGTTGCTTGCACAAGTTCTATAGATGAAAAATTGTAGAAGGTAATGCTTTTTATTTTATACTTAATTTCATTTTATCATACAATACTGAAGATTTTCAACATCCACTTGTCTATGACCTATTGATTACTGCAATTGTTTTTCTTATGACTCATTCTTTGTTCTACTACTATACCAACTATGGGAAAATATGTTGCTAAAGCAACAAGTTGAAGTTCTATTACCTCATAAAAGCATTCTCAAGCGAGCTATTACCATATAGCATAAGTGTCAAAAATAGCACAAGGAAAGGGCACAAGAATTACAAAATCTAAAGAAACTTTTATCTCACTATCACGAACAACTAAAGACAATGGAGAAACTATCTAAATGTATTGGATTGGATAGGATGAGAGGAAGACAAGAAGAATTAAATAGAATGGAATTGGAAGATAATATGATTGGAGGATAAGATGGATTGAATGGAATAGGAAGGGAATCACATGTTGAATTATTTATGATATCCACTTAAGATATTGCATGATGACCATGATACCTAAACCTGCACAGTGAACAAAAACATTAGATAAAACAATGAATTCTCTGATTTGTTCCTCTTCTTTCTTGCATTAATTTGTAGTTGATCAGATGCATTATGAAAGTAGGGTGTGTATAAGATGATGATTTATAGATAAAGATTTGTGACCTCAAGATTTAACACAACCTCTTTTATCTCCTTTCTGGTTCTTTAGATGCTTGGGTACCTTCAGCTAAGGATGAAGATGTGGACACTTTGTTCAACCGAGATTCATCATTCTAGGCATTAACAAATCCCATCTCTTTGTTTATACTTCATTGCTTTATACACATTTTCTCTTTTGTTGTATCTTTCGAGTTACTCCATTTAGTACACTCAAATTTTAGAGAAATTTGGAGTGACTAAATGAAAATTTCTCAAGGCAAGGTGAGTACATATCCCTTAAAATCTTGTTGAGAAGGCTTACTTTGAATTCATGGAAAAAGAGGCCTGATGTTTTTTAGGAGAAACGAATTGGGACATGTATTCCCCACCTATCATTTAGCAAATGTTATAAGGTCCAACTCTCAAATTTATGTTTTAACATGTTTTGGAGATGGTCATTTGGAGGTGTTTACCCAAATCCGCATTTATGCATGTTTCCAGTTCTCACTAAGTGACCTACTTTAACTATTTTTATATTGAGCCCAGTGGATATTCATGGCTTAAGGGTTGTCATAGTATGATGTAGGCATGAAAGTGAATCGGTGTGCCCATTTTCAGACCCCCATGAATTCATTTGCACAGTTTTCCAAATCTACTCTATTTGCATTTTATTATGGTTTCCTGAGTGTCAAATGCATAATTATAGAATAGCCTACTTTGAGCTCCCATAAGTTGCGCCCGATTCAATATCTTAACGAATTTATTGTTCCCCTACATTAAAAACATAGAATTGTACCTTCCTAAAGATTTGCATACTTTGGTCAATCCATTTAATCACTTTGCTTAACCAATTACAAATCTAATTTCTGCACTTTTACTGAGTTTAAGTTCAGAAAGTTGTGAAGTGTTGATTTTGCAGATTAATTTTGGTTGATCATTTCATCATTAGAGAGATAATTAAAGTTTTGTATTCCCTATGTGAAAGTGAATCTATGTTCTGGGTATCCAACTATAAGAGTCTCTTTTGATTGGTTTGTGAAATCAAAATCTGAAGTAGTTTATATAGATTTACAGTGTAGATAGAATTATTTTGCAGAGTTGTTGTTTTAAGAGGGTTATAGCTTTATGTCAGGTGGTTTTCTTAGGATGCCAGCCATGCATTTATACTCTTTGTATCTGAATGTACTACCTGGAGCAGTGGTTATGTCTCAGCGCATGTTTTGGTATTTTTGCTGAAGTAAATCCGAAGTGGTTTACATATGTTTTGATAAGTGCATTTGTAGATTTGAGAAAGCGGTCAACTTAGGAGATTAAAATACCTCGCCTCAAGAAGCGTCATGGAGATATGCTTTTGTAGAGTAATGGTAAACATGAAATTTTGCATATCTTCCAGATTCAAGAGCTCGGGGAGGTCTTCTAGTCAGTTTTTAAAGCCGGCTCCAGAGGCCAAATGATGATAATAAAGTCAATTTGCAGAATTATAATAAGTTGGTTCTAAGTGGTCGCAAGATCAATGTTTTATTATCCAAATTGCACAATTGATCAAGTTTGGTTTGTCAAAGATTAAAGTGGCATTCAGGAGTGGCAATCCTCTAACCAACATCTCAGGGCCTTGTCATTTGTTTGCAAAGTTCAATGTGTAACTTATGTGGTTTTAAAGTACATTATTATTTTAAGTCAAATGTCGATTTAAATAGTAGTTTTTGTGGGAACATAAGGTGCCTAAAGTGGTATCTCCAAGCAAATGTTAAGAGGTGGTTATTGTGTTTGAAGGTCTAGCAAGCTAAAATGATGTTGAAAGCCAGCGCATAAGGGTGAAACAAAAATTTAAAGATTTTCAACCAATACCCATGGAGAGTTAGAAATTGTGCAAAGATTTAAATAAAAATGCGAAAACAAATAGAGACTTTCAATACAAATGCGACTGGCATTTGTTATCGTCAAAATGTTGAACAATGTTTAAAACTACAGAGGCCTGCGTAATAAACTTGCTACATCCCATACAAATTGCAGGTTGCATAAGAATGTTGTGCATGATGAAACAAGGAAGTGCAGTTGACAATAACAAAGATAGTCTATGCAGCAACCAAACATGGAGGTCAGCGCAATCCCAGTTAGCAAGTTCTGCACAGGGAGAAAAGGAAGTCTATGCAGCAAATAAAATAGAAGTTTGAGACATTGCAAATTGCAAGTGCAATGTAAGTGTAATTACAAAGGAAAAATCCTATGCAAATTGGGGGAGACATGATAGATATAATGTGGCATGTGCAAATACAATTTAAAAAGCCCACGCATGGGAAAAAATTAGCAAAGTTCCAAACATTATGGCAGGAGTAAATCTTTCTAAGTCTGCGCTGAAGTTTGAAGGTGTTGTTGGTATGTATTTGTTTAGATGTTGATTGGCATATATCAAACAAAAACCCTACCAAGTTTAGTATGTGCAATCTTTTGTTTAGCTTGTGCAATCTTTTTTTTAGCCTGCGCAATGTGTATGCAAGGGGACTGCATGCTACGAAATCTGCCAAGAGTATTGGGAAAAGCATGAAGAGGGAGGCTGCGTGGAGTAAACAGAAATTTCTAGAGGAGTTAAAACATTTAAAGAAAATGCTACTGGTAGATAAAAAGGAGAGAATTCTTCCTACACTGCATGGATTTGGGGATTTGAAAATCTGAGCAAGCATGAAACAGTAAATGGTGGACTGTTTGGAGCCCACGTGTGTCACGTTGAAAGGTAAATTATGCGCAATATAAACAACAAGTTAAACACCAAGTGTAGACACTACTAAATATGAAGAGGTTGTGCAGAGCATAATGCAAAGAGAGAAACATATTGCATAGGAGAAAGCTGTGCAGGAGGCTTGAAAAACTTGAAAAATGCAAGAAGAATTTATCCCACATTCACTAGGGAGGCATTTTTCTAAATGTTTATATACTGCAACACTCAGATGATGTGTAAAGTAAGAAGCCAAGAGGCTCCTTCGCGGGTCCCTTGGCTGGAGGAGTGCATGTGTAGTGGGGCCCATAATTTTGGGAGCGATATGCACCAGAGCTTTAAAAACATGAAGGACTTTAGTCCCACATTGATCCCACAAGTGCAATTTCAATTGTCTAAAAGGTAAAGGCCAAACATAATGAAATGTGAACCAGAGCAGGAGGCTCTCTCCACGCGAGCATGTAGGTGGCACCTCGAGAAACATGTCAACAATGAAAAAGGACCAAATTTTGTAGACAGCTGATGTAGATGGATGATAATATGGCGGACACATGGCGGCTCATCGCGCAGTCGTAGAGAAACTCATCGCTTAGTCTTGGACCATAAAATGGCTCATCGCATAGACGCAGATGGTTTCCTAGATGTCAAAAAATGCTCACAAGTGTGGGACCGAGCTTGTCACGCAATTGCAGAGGCTTTGTGGATGGCTCGCGAGTGAGCGACCAAGGTCATTGCACAGTCACGCCAGGTTTCCTGAGATGATAGAAAATGCTCACGAGTGAGCGACCGAGCTTGTTGCCTAGTCGCGCAGGTGAAAATGGCTCATTGCGTAGTCATGATCGGTGATTTGCAGTTGAGCAAAAATTGTGTGCAACTGAGCGATCCTTGGCTCATCCCATAGGTTTGAATTCAAAGAGAATGAAGAAAATGTGCGCGATTGACCGATCATTGGCTCGTCGCGCACTCACACCAGTTATGTAGAGCCAATCAGAAGGTGCCATGTGGCGAGATCTTGTGGCTTGTGCAGAATAAATGAATAATTGAGTATTTGATACAATTTAAAGTGCAGTACTTTGATTTTTCAAAGTTTGCATAGTTTTCATGTCATTGTTGATATTTTTAAATGAACATTACAGGCACCTCCTGAAGGCTAAATATGAAGTATCATATACCGTTGGAAAGGTCTCAAGATGAGGACTTTTTTTGCCAATCCATTTGGGTGCAGATCAGATCAAATTTTGGTAGTTGAAGAAGAGAGCAGTTTTAGACATTTTGGGGGAACAGAGAGGTGTCGATTTGCAAAAATGGCTTCTCAATTCTCTATATCTATGTTCTTCTCAATTGTACATGGATGGTGAAATCAATGCTGCAAGATAGCTTTCTAATTCCAAGTCTTATTTTCTGAGTTTCTTGTCTTTTGAATGTACTGAATCAGAATTTTGTTAATGAAGAACAATGGAATCCCTTTCCATATTGGTGATGTCTTTGTGTGTCATGTTTTGAATTCTTGTATGTTTAATTTGTAAGGCATTTTGAACATACTGGTTATAAGGTAGCTGTGAATTTGTGTTTAAGTTTCTTTCAAAGAGAGAGTCAATCTTGAATACAAGTTCTGAGAGTTCAAGGTTTCACATGAATCTGATGTCTGGATATTGGAGTGAAAAGAATGGCTTGTAAGGCATTTCATTCAGGTTTTGTATGTTTGGATTTAGATAATCTTCTATGAATGTATGTTTATTTGACTCTATTTCCCAATAGATAAGGCACTGGTCTTTGCTGGTTATGCATGTCTCATCATCAAATTCATAAATACCAAATCATTTTAGCTTTCTATTTTAAGAGGTTTTAAATGATTGTCAGATATAGTTTGATGGGCAGGAATCCATCCCATGATTCACTGAAAGAAGTTAATCCAATAGGTACGCTCGCTTGAGCTTTTGAGCTTGAAGTGAAGGAGGATTATTTGATCCTTGTTAATTAGAATTTTCCTTGATTGAATCAGGGAAAAGTCACTAATAGAATGGTGACTCTACTGAGGAATTGCTAAAGTAAAACAATCAGTGAGTGCAGGAAAATCGTTCCTTGCTTTGCTGTGTTAACCCTAGAATCTGGTTGAGAGAAAGAGTCAAAGAATTAGAATCTGAAATTTATTTCAGATCTGTGTAAGGATACCTTGGAGGTGATTTCAGTAATTATAAAGAAGATTGTGTGGCTTTGCTAATTGGAGAAAACCCAGAAATAAAATATATGTGTCAAATGGCTTTTGCTATTTGAAAATTTTCTTTTGCAAGGAGGTGGCAACTCTATGAGAAATGAACCTGATGGAGCTATAAAGAAGGCTCTAGATCTACCAAGTTTCTAGTCAAAGAAATAAGAGAAACAACTACAATTTCCTTCCAGGTAATCCTCATGTTTTTATGTGAACGAAAAGTTCTTTATGAGGTGAAGAAGTCACTAAAGAAAGGAAAATAGTTTTGAAGTTTGTTATACTTCTTGATTTAAGTTTCACTTATCCGAATGAGAAGTATGTTGTTGTTATGAGATGTATTGTTAAATGAATGGTTCAATAGAGATTCTAAATTTAAAGGATTTAGATGTGTTTCCTAGATCCGTAAATAATATGGCAGATCTTGAAGAAATTAATAAGGAAAATGCATTGTTAAAGAAAATCCTTCAAAGGGAAGCCATACTGATTTTAAGAATGCTGATAGGAGAAAGGAAGGAAGAATCACTATATTTGATTTATAAGAGGTTTTGTAATGCCTTTGATGAGATTCCAGTGGACATTGAATTTCAAGGATCAACTTGTATTGATTTGTTTCTAGAGCCGTGTATACCTGAATCAGCCCATTGGTTTGCATACATTAGAGAAGAAGGTATTAAGTGAGCTAGAAAATGGATAGATTTGATTGAAAAATTTGAATCTAATTATGTATAAAATGTTGAATCTAATTATAATAGTGATGTTGAATCTGATTATGTTGATGGTAGTGATTATGATGTTGATAATGAATTCAATGAACAACAACATGAGGAAGATGAATCTGTAGTTGCAGATGTTTTCATTGGATTTGTGGATTTATTTTCTTATCACCATAATAATGTAAATTTTGTGTTTCAGTTCAAAGAGGTTTTGTATGAATAGAAAAAGGATGATTATGATGTAGATGTCAGTTGTTGTAGTGATTCATTTACACAAAATGATATGAGCAAAGAAATCTCAGTCCTTGTTTCCAATGAGGAAAATGTTTACAGCATCGAACAAGAGACCAAAGAAGGTGAGGATGAAGTACAATGTCTACTGAGCATTGAGAGAATTTTAGAACTCTTGGCTGCTGATTTTTAGAGGTATGTGCCTAATGTGAACTTTAGAATTTCATGCCCAATGGATATATGTTTTGACAATGATGAAATTAGTGAGGGCGTGAAGTATGATACGTGTGGTTTTGATTCTTTTCTTATACTTGGATTGAATGCTTCGCAAGATGATAATGCATATGAATATAAGGAATTTGATAATGTCATATGATGAGTATGATGATTCATATGCTGGTATGAATTTAGATTTTGATAAGTTTAGTGTCATGGATTCTTGTGTACATCATGATGTTGAAGAAAGTGATCAATCTAAATATATTGTATCATATTTGCAAATGATTAATGAACCATTGATTGACAATAATTTTTTACAAGATGCTAATAGGAGTTGTGATCAACAAGATGTCTTCAATGATATGTAGTCAAAGTTTTATTTAGATGTGTTCTACTCTAGTTTGCAAAGTGTTGTTATAAAAGAAACTTGTTCTTCGGTGCAAACTAGTGTTCAACATTTGTTTGATTCCAGTCATGTGAGGGAGTTGGATTTTTTCTCTTCTCAGAAAGTCAGTGTTAGTAAAGGGTGTGACAATTTGGTGTTACGCAATGATCAAAATTTTTTAGTGGTTTGGTGACTTGGTGTTTCCTTTTAGTGATGAGTATGTTGATCACATTTCATGTAATATGCTGAAGATTTGTTGCATTTTTTTTACTATGCTGCAGGAAGTAATAGTTTCAATTTGCCTTTGATCTATGGGGATGAAAAATAGATGTATGACATAGGTAAGAGTTGATTCCAATTTTGGGGCTTTGTGATTTTTGTGAATAATTTGTATATTTGTACTATAGCTTTCCTTTCAGTCGTGTGGTGTGTTTTCTTTCAATAAAGAATCCCAGTTTATGAAGAGAGAAGAGAGAAGAGAAAATCTGATTTGTTTTTTTTGGTGGTCTGCTTCTACCAATAATTTTGAATTCTCTACATGCCCATGTGGGACATGCATCCCCAAATAGAGCCACTATTAGTACTCTCAAATTTTACAGAAATTTGGAGTGACTAAATGAAAATTTCTCTAAGGCAAGGTGAGTACATATCCCTTAAAATCTTGTTGAGAAGGCTTACTTTGAATTCATGCAAAAAGAGGCCTGATCTTTTTTAGGAGAAATGACTTGGGACATGTATTCCCCACCTATCATTTAGAAAATGTAATAGGGTCCAGTTCTCAGATTTATGTTTTGACATGTTTTGGAGATGGTCATTTGGAGGCGTTTACCCAAATCTGCATTTATGCATGTTTCCAATTCTCACTAAGTGACCTACTTTAACTATTTTTATCTTGAGCCTAGTGGATAGTCATGGCTTAAGGGTTGTCGTAGTATGATATAGGCATGAAAGTGAATCTTTGTACCCATTTTTAGACCCCCATGAATTTGTTTGCACAGTTTGCCAAAGCCATTCTATTTTCATTTTATTCTGGTTTCCCAAGTGTCAAATGCATAATTGCAGAATAGCCTTTTTTGAGCTCCCACAAGTTGCGCCTGATTCAAGATATTAAAGAATTTATTGTTCCCCTACATTGAAAACCTAAAAGTGTACCTTCCTAAAGATTTGCAAACTTTGGTCAATCTGTTTAATCACTTTGCTTAACCAATTCCAAATCTAATTTATGCACTTTTACTAAGTTCAAGTTCAGAAAGTTGTGAAGTGTTGATTTTGCAGATTAATTTCGATTGATCAGTTCATCATCAGAGTGAGATAATTAGAGTTTTGTATTCACTGTGTGAAATTAAATCTATATTCCAAGTATCCAACTATAAGAGTCTCTTTTGATTGGTTTGTGAAATCAAAATCTGAAGTAATTTATGCAGATTTACAGTGTAGACAGAATTATTTTTGCAGAGTTGTTGTTTTCAAAGGGTTATAGCTTTATGTCAAGTGGTTGTCTTAGGATGCCAGTTATGGTTTTATACTCTTTGTATCTGAATGTACTGCCTGGAGCAGTGTTTATGTCTCAGCACATGTTTTGGTATTTTTGCATAAGTAAATCCAAAGTGGTTTACATATGTTTTGACAAGTGCATTTGCAGATTTGAGAAAGTGGTCAACTTAGGAGATTAAAATACCTCGCCTCAAGAAGCGTCATGGAGATATGCTTTTGTAGAGTAATGGTAAATATAAAATTCTGCATATCTTCTAGATTCGCGAGTTCGGGGAGGTCTTCTAGTCAGTTTTTAAAGCCGGCTCTAGAGGCCAGATGTTGATAATAATGTCAATTTGCAAAATTATAATAAGTCAATTCTAAGTGGTTGCAACATCAATGTTTTATTAACCAAATTGCACAATTGATCAAGTTTGGTTCATCGAAGATTAAAGTGGCATTCAGGAGTAGCAATCCTCTAACCAGCATCTCAGGGACTTGTCGTTTGTTTGTAAAGTTCAATGTCCAACGTATGTGGTTTTAAAGTACATTATTATTTTAAGTCAATTGTCAATTTAAATAGTAGTTTTTATGGGAACATAAGGTGCCTAAAGTGGTATCTCCAAGCAAATGTCAAGAGGTGGTTATTGTGTTTAAAGGTCTAGCAAGGTGAAATGATGTTGAAAGCCAAGGCATAAGGGTGAAACAAAACTTTAAAGATTTTCAACCAATGCCAGTGGAGATTTAGAAATTGTGCAAAGATTTAAAGACAAATGTGAAAAAAAATAGAGACTTTCAATACAAAAGCGACTAGCAGTTGTTATTGCCAAAATACCCAACAATGTTTAAAAATACAGAGGCCTGCACAATAAACTTGTTACATCCCATTCAAATTTCAGGTTGCATAAGAATGTTGTGTATGTTGAAACAAGGAAGTGCAGTTGACAATAACAAAGATAGTCTATGCAGCAACCAAACATGGAGGTCATCGCAATCCTAGTTAGCAAGCTCTATGAAGGCAGAAAATGAAGTATACGCAACAAATAAAATAGAAGTTTAAGATATTGTAAATTGCAAGTGCAATGTAAGTGTAAGTACAAAAGAAAAATACTGTGCAGATTGGGGGACACATGAGAGATGTAATGTGGTAGGTGTAGTTACAATTTAAAAAGCCCACGCATGGGACAAAATCAATAAAGTTCCAAAAATTATGGCAGGAGTAAATCTTTCTAAGTCTGTACTGAAGTTTGAAGGTGTTGTTGGTATGTATTTGTTTAGATGTTGATTGGCATATATCAAACCAAAACCCTGCCAAGTTTAGTCCGCGCAATCTTTTGTTTAGCCAGGGCAATGTGTATGCAAGGGGACTGCATGCTGCAAAATGTGCCAAGAGTATTGGGAAAAGCATGAAGTGGGAGGTTGCGTGGACTAAAGGTAAATTTCTAGAGGAGTTAAAACATTCAATGCAAATGCTATTGGAAGATAAAAAGGAGAGCATGCTGCCTACGCTGCATGAAGTTGGGGAGTTGAAAATCTAAGCAAGCATGAAATAGTAAATGGAGTGTTTAGATCCCACGCGTGACATGTTGAAAGGTAACTTTTGTGCAATACAAATAGCAAGTTAAACACCAAGTGTAGACCCTGTGAAATATGAAGAGGTTGTGCAGAGCATAATGCAGAGAGAGCAACGTATTGCATAGGAGAAAGCCACGCAGGAGGCTTGAAAAACTTGAAAAATGCAAGAAGAATTTATCTCACATTCACTAGGGAGGCATTTTTCTAAATGTTTATATACTATAGCACTCAGATGATATGTAAAGTAAGAAGCCAAGAGGCTCCTTAGCAGGCCCCTTGGCTAGAGGAGTGCATGCATGGTGGGCCCCATAATTTTGAGAGTGATATGCAACAAAGCTTTAAAAACATGAAGGACTTTAGTCCCACATTGATCCCACAAGTGAAATTTTAGTTGCTTAAAAGGTAAAGGCCAAACATAATGAAATTTGAAGTAGAGCAGGAGGCTCTCTCCATGCGCCTGTGTAGGTGGTGCCTCGAGAAATGTGTCAATGACCAAAAAAGACCAAATTTTGTAGACAGGTGGCGCAGATGGATTCTTATGTGGAGGACACGTGGCGGCTTGTTATGTAGTCCTAGAGCAGCTCATCACTTAGTCGTGGACCAGAAAATGGCTCGTCACGCAATTGCGGATGGTTTTTGAGATGTTAAAAAATGCTTGCGAGTGCACGACCGAGCTTGTCGCGTAGTCGTGTAGTCGCAGAGGCTTCATAAATGGCTCATGATTGAGTGACCAAGCTCGTTGCGCACTCATGCCAGGTTTTTGAGATGACAGAAAATTCTCGTGAGTGAACAACCAAGCTCGTCGCGCAGTCATGTAGGTGAAAATGGTTCGTCACGTAGTCGTTGGTGATTTGCAGTTGAGCAGAAATTTTGTGTGACTGAGCTATCCTTGGCTCATCACACAATCGCACAAGTTTGAAGAGAATGAAGAAAATGTAAGCGATTGAGTGATCCTTGGCTCGTCGCACGCTCACACCAGTTATGCAAAGCCAATCAGGAGGTGCCATGTGGTGAGATCTGGTGGCTTGTGTAGAATAAATGAATAATTAAGTATTTGATACAATTTATAGTACTTTGATTTTTCAAAGTTTACATAGTTTTCATGTCATTCCTGAGATTTTCAAATGAACATTACGAGCAGCTCCTGAAGGCTAAATATGAAGTATCATATACCATTGGAAAGGACTCGAGATGGGGATTTTATTTTTGCAATCCATTTGGGTGCAGATCATATCAAATTTTGGTAGTTGAATAAGAGAGTAGTTTTAGATATTTTGGGGGAATAGACAGGTGTCAGTTTGCAAAAACTGGCTTCTTAATTCTCTATATCTTTATTCTTCTCAATTGTACATGGATGGTGAAATCAATGCCACAAGGCAGCTTTCTGATTTTGAGTCTTATTTTCTGAGTTTCTTGTCTTTTGAATGTACTGAATCAGAAGTTTTTTAATGAAGAACAATGGAATCCCTTTCCATATTGGTGATGTCTTTGTGTGTCATGTTTTGAATTCTTGTATGTTTAATCTGTAAGGCATTTTGAACATACTGGTTATAAGGCAGCTGTGAATTTGTGTTTAAGTTTCTTTCAAGGAGAGAGTCAATCTTGAATACAAGTTTTGAGAGTTCAAGGTTTCACGTGAATCTAATGTCTGGGTATTAGAGTGAAAAGAGTGGCTTGTAAGGCATTTCATTCGGGTTCTGTATGTTTGGATTTAGAGAATTTTCTTTGAATGTATGTTTATTTGACTCTGTTTCCCAATAGATAACACACTGGTCTTTGTTGGTTATGCATGTCTCATCACCAAATTCATAAATATCAAATCATTTTACCTTTCTATTTTAAGAGCTTTTAAATAATTGTTAGATATACTTAAATGGGCAGGAATCCATCCAGTGATTCACTGAAAGAAGTGAGTCCAATAGGTACGCCCGACTGAGCTTTTGAGCTTGAAGTGAAGGAGGACTGTTTGATCCTCATTAATTAGCCTTTTCCTTGATTGAATCAAGGAAAAGTGCTAACAACTTCCACGACTTGTGTGGGACTTGTACCGTACTATTTATGAATAAAAATAGCTTTTAATGAAAATAGTTGTATGTTTTTCCATTGTAATACATTTGCATGAACATAATGTGATATTATTTATCAACATTTTCTTTCAGTAATAACACTTACTTTGAAACCAAATGTGTACCTTAGATTTTAGTTGTAAACACATAACCAGTGACGAACCCAAGTAATGACTCTATTTTTTTAGTGTTTTCTCTATTTGGTCATCTTTGTCAAGTGTTTGGTCATGGTTAAAGGGTCTAGAACTTGGTTATTAAGTATTTTATGATGTTTAGCTAAACTTGATATCATGGTTATGAACTTATCCTTTAAACTCCCCTTTTGATGAAAAAAACTCCTAAATGATTATGGCTATGTATTTTATCCATATTAATCATAGTTATGGTTTGATGAATGTTATGTTGACATGAAATAGATATACTTATGTTTTTGTGAACGCTAATGCTATAATGCAGGAGAAATTAAGATGCATAATCAATCAAGCATGCGCTCAAGGAGATTCATGTCATGCATTCACTACTTGTATTGATACCTATTTTTCTAATTTATAATTTATTAATTATATAGCATTGATTATATTGTAGTTACTGCGAAAAGTTGAGATAGAATATGTATTAAATCGATAAGATTTCCATAATTCATTTGAATTTAAAGCTTGAATTTATGGTTTTGATTGTGTGTGTTTTTTAGCATCAACGTTTTGAATCACACTCCATGATCCTTCATGCTCTTTGATCTTACATCCTGATGATGGATCAGGGAGTGTGATCCAAAACGTTGATGCTAGAAACCATACACAATCAAAACTAGAAATTCAAGCTTTTAATAGAATATGTAGCAGAAAAATATAATTTTGAAGATGAACTTCTTAAGGACTTCAAACACATGTTCTAGTTTTTTCATTGGGATGTTCCATAGCTAGTGGAAAAAGGTGGGTCTTTTCTTACATAACTTTCTATGTGGATTCTCCAGCTAGTTTATGTCGTTACTCATCTTTGTTTTTAGATTTTTCTTCATAATTAAATTGGAAGGTATTTGTTTAGAGGATGATAATGTAAAGGAGGATGTATCTTCAAATCTAGCAATAAAAAATAAGTTAGACTCTAATTCAGATGAGGAGGATGAACAAGAAACACAAACAAAAGAAAGAGGGGTCTCAAATAAGAAAACAAAGTTCTTATATGTCTCATTAAATATTATATTTCTATTTGTTTTTATAGTAAAGACTAATTTCTTATTTATCTCGACACAGCTTCAACAAAGAATGAGAGACACTAACATAGTCCAAGGTCAAAGTACCAACTCAACATGTGAGACACTAACCTCATCAAAATACAAGAGATAAGAAATGTGGACCATCAAAAGACTAAAAATTGCACCCTAAAATCACTTGAAGCATCAGATGCCCCAATGACAGGAAGAAACGGAGATATACAAATGAACATCCTTCAAGTATGAATTTGAGCATTGGATGCCCAAAGACAAGAAGAGAGAAATACAAACGAACATTGTCTCTCTCTTCCTTTCTTTCGGGCATCCAAAGCTTCAAGTCATAATTGACATCATCAAATCGGTTGACAACTTCACCATTTTCTTCAACAACATTGCCAGAAGAAGGCATCTGTGAGTGGTTTGGCTATATTTGAAGCCAGGTAATTTGACTAAATTAAGTTTATATCCTTGTAATTTGTTTTTTGATATTGGGAATTGTAACCATGAGTATGGATATGACAAATTAATGTGTATGAACAAGAAACATATAAGGACATTGGAGGAGTGGATAGAGGTATGTTTTTAAGGGCACTACTCACTTTTTCCCTTCCTAGTCTAGATGACTTTTATCTTCAAAGTTCTACCTTTTCTACCTCTATCATATTTGAATGAAACATGTCTTTGATAAATTAACAATGTTGGATACATTGTATTTCAAGATGAATATAATGATTGCAATTGCATAAGAGTTATGAATACTGCTAGATGAAATTTATAAATTATTTTGTACTTTTATATGGCACTAACTATGCATTCTTCCTTATTTTTCTTTAGGGGTAGCAATGGAATCAGGGTGAAAATCTCAGGTTTCTTTCATAATGGGTGTTACTATGTGATTGGTATCCCTTTTGGAGTGATTCCATATTGGGTGTTCAAATAGATTTTTTTGGTGAGTGCTACTTCTTTCAAGGAGAATAGGCTAATCTTGATGACAAATCCTTGCAATCCTTTCATTCCACTATTTTAAGGCTCTTTTTTTCCCTATTACAAAAAAAAATTTCACTCATGCTTTCATACATATTGAACCCCATTGGAGTTAGGAAGTCTTGTGGTGCTGAGACTCCTAGATGATGATTCCACTTCAACACTATATGTTTCTCTGAACCATTTTTGGTGTATAGCTAGGGCCTATGCTTACCTTCCTTTATTATTACTTTTGTTGTACAACCCTTTTCACTATCATTGCATCGATTTTTGGAACAAAATTTCAAACTTATTGCATTGCTCCTGGTTCTTGTAATAACCACCATTGATCTAACATTTGATGCTTCCTACTCTTAATGATGGGATTTCTCTCTACAACACATCATCTATGACTCTTCTATGAGGATTGTCACTACTTTCTTGGATTTTTCTCACTAAGTTTGATACCTTTCACTACACATTGATGTAAGTATAGCATCATTGTGTCATTAAATTTTGACCATTGACTATTCTTCATTATCCAAGGACTGTCACTTGATATGGATAGTGGAAAAGGCCATGCTCTCTTCAATATTACTATTCCTTCATAGTATGATTATTTCTCCTATACTATGGCTCATGACAATCATTATATTGTTATCCTAACATTTTATTCCATGTTCTAATCCAACAACACTATCTTGAAATCTTCACTAGTGACTAAATGCTTCATAAAATATTGAGGAAATGCCTCATAACAACAACTACACCTATGAGAGTAAGAACAAATCAAAGGGCAACAAAATGATTTAAATAATAATAAAAATAATTATGTATATACATATAACTAAGGGGGAAAAGCATTTGCATTAAGGTAAATAGGTGATCTTGAAATGCTACCTCCAACCATTAAACATGTTTCTCTTTTCCTTGAGATCATTTTCACATCTTTATTCACTGTTGTCCCTTTGAAATCTGATGCTTCCAAAAAAAATGTCTTCTTATGACTGAAACCTCCAACAATTAGGACCAGTAGTCTTTCAACATCCATTGGGCCTAAGAGTCTCAAGAGGACTGAAAAAAACCTTGGACATACAATCTCTTCACTTCAACAAGCATAGACAACAAGCTCCCTTCAAACTAGACCTAAAATTACTCTTCTCAATCTCTTTGCTAGTTATAAGCTCATTATTATTATTAATTTTAAAACATGTCGTCACATTTTTGACTTTAGTCAAATTCATGTCAACGAGAAACCTATATAAACAATGAATTGATCAACTATTTGTCATCTCTATTTCGACGACCTCCCATAGCATTTCAATGACTTCGATGTCGTTTATATAGCATTCATGTCATTCTTTTTCAACTTTAGTATCATATTTACGTCATACAAGCGAAAGAGTGTGAAAAGGGCTTAGGGTGAAAGGCGCACACAATACCTCACATGGAGCCTTTTTTTTTTACCTTTGGGTCATCGGTTTTATGATGACTATGCCAGTCATCATTTGTTTTGACACAATAACTTCCATGACACCTTTGGTCGATTGATCTACATTTGGCAGTCACACAATTGACCTATGATCGTAAAAAATTGAGCTAAATTTTATTAGTGATTTAATCACTATCCTTGTCACCAATGAGAAACTAATCCACATGTCACCAATTCTATCAAATGTCTCATCTTTCATCAATGACTAGACCATATTAGAATCCACAGAGTCAAATTATGTCAAAGAACTCCCATTTACTTCTCCTTTTTCCTTCTCCTCTCCTTCTATCTTTTCTTCAGACTCTTCTTCTTCAACCTTGTCCTTCTCTTTTGAAATCTTTGGAATAGTAACTATATATTTTCATTTCTTTTTAACTTTCTCCAGTTTGGTTTCAAAGGGGAACCACATACAGCAACACCTAGCATCTTTTCACCATAGGAGGAACCTTCCTCACCATGAATTACTGGTACAACACCAGTAACTATCAATCTTGAAACAATACTCATCTATAAAGACATGAAATATGCCTTACAGACATATGCTCTATTTTCAAACACATCAAGATATCTGCAAATCTGCTTACTGATAGGAAAGTCGGTCTTCCACTCAATATTATCCTCACCAGGTAATTATCTCATGAAATAGAAAGATAAAAACATAACCAATGACCCAAATCTATAAGCATGTCCAATATAAAAAAACATATTCATATTTTTAAGAAACATCTTACAAAGATCCATTTAAACATTCTCCCTTACAACTTTATGTGCAATATAAATAGATAACGCTAAAGTGACACCATCATGATTTTGAAACTGAATTTTGTAAGAAATTCTATAGGAAACATATATCACTACATCTTTAAGTATTTTAATCAATAGTGCACACTGATCATGACCAATTACAGTCAGTTATTTTTTTAACTTGTAGCTTATCATCTTCTTTCGAGGTAATTCTCTGACACTGCATAATCCTATAATAGCTCCAATCACCTCTTTTATCACTGGATAAGGCTTATCCAACACTAGGGTTTCACCATGAAGTTGATTTAGTAAAAATAAAATAAATTCACTATCGTCGCACCAAGGAAATTCTCCCCAAATATCCAAGCCAAGATTACTAATCCTTTGCATATCTTCTACATCCAATCCAGACTCCAATTTCTTGATTATGCTATGATCAAACTCATTCATCTCAACCTTATTCATTTGCTTTGATATAGATGTATTGACACTTTGAACAACCAATTGAGACTCTATAATCACTTAAAAATTCCTCCTTAATCTCTCTTTGCAAATTCTTAGATTTTTCTTCTTGCAATAGTACCAAATGACTTAAAATTTCCTCCTTTAAAGCCATGAACCATCAAAATTGAATTTCCTGCCAAAAATTAATTATCACAGATGTAATCCAATTGTATTATGCACATAAATAATTCAATCATTAACTGTAATTATTATCTGTCCAATCATCATACTAGGGACAAGATAGTTGCAACCGGTATCTCTTTGGAGCAAGGGAAGTGACTGATATAGAATTTTAATACTCCCCTTAAGCCAAAGCATCTGACTCAGTTGTCAGTAGATGTAGTACCAGGATTCAGTACCACAGGACTCTCTACATCAACAAGATCCTTCTTCTTCCATGTCATACTAGACTTCTGAGATTCACTTGAAACTGAAACATTATTACCATCTCCGACATTTACTGAAGCGCCACCAGGTTTTCATGTGTTAGAATAATGACCATTGTGACCACATTTGAAACAATTAACATTCCTCTATCATGATCTCACTGAATGAACTCTAGATCTACATTGTTTATCCTTATGACCATAGTTGTGACATACATATCAGTTCCCATAAAATATATTACTCACTTCACTCTTCTTATCCTAATTTAAAAATTGACTTTTGCACTGACTTGCTTAATGACAAACTTATGACAACTAAAGAATTGAATATTCCTTATCTTTCTTCATCTTACAATCAACTACCTTATGACCAAAATTCTTGCAAATATGAAAACAACCATTAAAATATAAGAACCTCTGAGCATTCAATTATATTTGAGAGGAACCTCCTTACAGCAATTTGGTGAGAATGCACGAAATAACAAAATATAGAGCAACAGCAGAACTCAGAATGAATCTATTGATCGTGGGCCACTTCGAGGGGGTAACCTCCTTTGAGAAAGCTCAATACAATAAATTCGTCAGTGTCTATCAAAGGCCTCAACCTACTCTTATATACTAAGTACGATCTATAAAAGTAATACTACCTATGCATGTGGGATAATAAAATATACTCACGGGATGACTTACAAAGCATATGCGTCCAACAAC
>MU223196.1:200340-218415 GCA_018584345.1 Thuja plicata
CCAAGTTGATCAACCCCAAAGAAGGGCTAATGCACAAATGAATCAACTATTTGGAAAGGAGAATAACAAAGGAGATACCTTAAATTCTATTAATTATATGTATAGAAATGATATATGACAGTAATTGGAGGAATAGGAGAAATGCACTAACCTTGAAATATTGTAGATCAAAGAATGATGTTTTCTGAGGTCTGTAGATTGTTTCTAGAAAAACTGATAGTTGATCCCAAACCAAAACGCAAAGACGAACAAAACCCAGAAATATTTTTCTATTCTGATGTCATCTTATGAAAAATTTTAACCTTGACCCACAAATGTCAACCCTGACCTGCACAGTTCTGACAGAAAATCTATTCGTGCCGTCCAAAAGAAAGCTGAAAAGGGTATCCAGATCTGGTCTCAAATCAACTATTCTGAACCTGTACCTACAAGAAAAAGGGGATTAGTTGTTGTGGGGGAGGGGTTTGCCTTAGTCAAACCCTGATTTAGGAATTAACCTTGAAATCAATAAAGTACAGAATGCTAGCAAGTAGTAGAATTGAATCTAACAATGAAGCTATGATATTCCATAGATATGTAATTGTAATTCAAATGTATACAAGTATGTAAGTATGAAAGAATGAACTCAATAAGAACCATAAACCTCCATGATTGTATGCTTGAAATCCACTTTGAAGAGATGATGAAAGAGTCTTGAGGATGCATAAAGGATCTTGAAGGAAGATCACACCACCATGATGGCTAGATCTAGGGTTTGAATGATGAATCTTGAATGTTTGCACCTAATCCCTTCAAAGGCTTGAGAGCTTGAATCCTTGATCTTCAATGGAGAACTTGAATTCTTGAGAAGAAGAATTGAACACCTTGAGAGCTTGGAAATGGATGCTTGAACTTTATGCTTCTTGACAAAATCTTGATTAGAGTTTTTTGCACTTAGAAGACTTTGAGAAAATGAGAGAGAGAGAGAGAGAGAGAGCGAGACTTCCTTTTATATGAAATTAGGGCACAATATTCTAAGGAGGCTAACATAGGATAATTAAATTCCAATTACACCCATGCCCCTAGAAAAGGACCTATATTAAATATAATTTAGGAATCAACGCTTCAGAACCTGAAACAGCCGACTCGAAAGTGAGAAAACTAAATTTTTGATGACCCTCGACAGCCGAAAAGCTTCCTGTTTTGAAAGGGGGACCTTGGTCAGGGTCAAGGTCGACCCTTACCTAGGTCAAGGTTGAGGTCGACCTTGACCCAGGGGGTCAGAACCCCTAGAAAGTATGCTAGGTGGGGTAGGAGGTGGTCGGAGACACCCAATCAGGGTCCTGAACCAGCATAGAAGTATGAGATGATGCAAAAATGGGAGGATGATATGATGGAGGCCAAAACGTCCCCTAAGGAGGGCTAAAAACTCTTAACATGGAAGTGCTTCCATTTTAAGATGATACAACTAATAAACCTTAATCTTTCTTTACCTTTATGAATTTTTTGTAGGGATAATTACTTATCCAAAATAGTATTTCTCTCACACTCTAGCTTCAAATCTCAGCTTCTTTAATTCCCGATCCATCCGCTCGTTTTATTTTGTCTTTACCTTGATGATATTATTTAGATTCTCTTCAGATTTATTCCACTCCTCCATACTCTGATAAAAAGTGTTCTTCAAATCCTCTTCAGTCTTCTTCCAATCTTCCAGCTTCTGTTTGAGTTCTTCTTCGATCCTTACCCACCCTACCTATAAATTTGTCAATCCATCTCTCACAATTCCTTAGAATTTTTCTTGTCATTTAGCATCTTCTCTAGGTCTTCTTCCTTTTCTTTTGATTCCTTTACTTCATGTTCTAGGTCTACTATTTTCCCTTTTGATTCCTTCACTTCCTAACTGAATTCCTTATGCCCCGCTTTAAACTTTTGGATCTAATTCCTCAACTTATTGATATATCCATTCACTTCCTTCAGGTTTTCTAGTTTCAACACCTCATTTTCTTATTCAGTACTTTTAATGTCGCTCAACAAGATCTACCAATCCTAATCAGCATAGTAACCTCCTTCCCTCTATTTAAATAACCAAGATCTCCCTCAAGAAATTAAGCTCTATCTGCAAGGTGTTGGAGATTTGCTTCTGTGCAAATAATTGATTGTATGCTTGTCATTGATGACAACATATAATATACAGTAGTGTTCTATATGAAATTATCATTATAGATGTTCTGGAGCTATGCGTTTTCATTTCCATGGTGTATACATGTTCTAGATGCTATGTGCATTCATGCCGAGTCAGATATGAAGTTTCAGTTGAGTCATGTTAATCAGTTATGGCAGTTACAGCATCTGAAGATTATCTGTCAAGAGCCGACGTAAATATAGTGTTGCTTGAGTTACGCCTATCTTCGGGATATGTGTGGTTGTATTAATGTTTAGTTATGAGTTAGTGATGATTATACAAAGGTGCCAAGCGTGTTTTAACAGAAACATGATATTGGAGTAAAATTGGTGAAGCCGACTTTGTGAAGCGTTGCATCTATTTAGTTTGAGTTGCGCGGTTCTAAATTTGATTGCGTGGATAGTTAAGCTCACAAAGAAGTTGATGAAGTGTTCCCAGATACCCTCATGACCTTATCCTTGGTGAAGATACATATAGCAGTTCAATTGTGTTTGCTAAGAGTGAAAATGAAGTGAAAAACAATATACAGAAGAGAGCAGAAAGTCAGACAGAATAAGTTGAAGAACTATGTGAAGAAACAGAAGAAGATTACATATCATTGGAACTGATTAAGACAATAGGTCTACTCAAATAGTTCATCTATCAAATATAGTGTATATCTATTTTACTAAAGGTTGCAGCCTTCACCATTTTGGCAGTGAGCTTTTGGACAGTTAGTCCTCACCCCTAACAGGGTTACTTTTAAAAGACTCCTAACAGGGTCCAACCTTTAACCAGGTCTTTGTACTTATTGCATTGTAAAGAACAACTCCTAATAGGGTTACAAAAAATCCTAACAGGGATAATTATACTCAAGTATAGTTCTTTGTGGGTGTTAATTCCCACCGGGGTTTCTACCTATTTGGTTTCCCCACAACCAAAATTGTTGAGTTCTCTATTGTGTTATTTGAATTTGCATTTGCTTTGTGCTAATTGATATCTAAGTAAAGAAAAGAATTAAAGTAGTTGATAACTGATTCACCCCCCCCCCCCCCCCNCTGATTCCCCCCCCCCCCCCCCTCAGTTATCCTTTGGGACTATTCCAACACAAGGGACCAAGCTCTTAAACCAGTTGTTGAAAAAGACAAATAATTGAGAGGGGGGTGAATCAGTTATTCACAAACACTTTCTAAAAATTTTACTATGTCGTAAATCTCACAAACCATACAAATGATAATCACAGTTATATCAATATTAAAAAAAAATTCTATCGATAACCACATCAACCAATCATAATAAATGAAACACGAAATCATCAACACAAAGAAAACCAAAATTTATGTGGAAACCCGATTTGGGAAAAAACATGGAGAAACTAATTCTTGTAAAATGAAACATCGGTTAGGTGACACTAGTTAAGGTAATTTTTACAAAGGCTCACTACCGGTTTTCTCACTGCATTTGGCTCACTGCCAGTCGGGCTCACTACCCTTATACAAAAGAGATATTTTATAGACAAAATATGAATTGACAAGATTGCATCTTAATATGCATGAAAGAGTTGAATAAGTAATCTCAATTACCACATCCAATTATTGTTCTTCTCTATGTATACCACTATCTGATCCACTATATATCTGGATGCAAATTCCCTTCTTGATCTCTCAATAATTCACTTTAGTTTGTACACATCACCAAGAACTCTCTTTTCTCAGCTCACTTATCGTCTTCCACACATACTCTCATCTTATACCTCAGATACAATAGGTTCTTCTTTATTTATATAGATATCTTATCATACATATATTGGCCACACCAAATGTGTGTCGACTTCAATTCAAAAAGATATTACAATTACATTTAATGCACTACCATTGCTCCTAAATCTAGGACATACTTAAAAAAATTTACAGCGTGCTACACTAGGACCCAAATATAGGTTGCACTTAAGATGTTTACAATATTCATTAAATTTAATGAAACTGCTAGAACACTATAACCAAGACCTTGTCTTGATCATCAAGAATTATGAACCCACTAATAGATGAAACTAGATAGGACATTTCCATAATATGATACCAAATGCTAGTTGAAGAACTGCAAGAAAGTCCATATATTAGAGAAACTTGGAAGAATGATGTAGGTATAGTAGTCAAAAGTGACTAACAAAAGACACCATACAACATTGATTACCGAAAGCACACAAGTGTACCAAAACATGTAATCCTTTAGTAGAACTAAGTACACCTGCCATAGAGCACCAAATTGTGTGTACAAAACTTGTTTTGCATATAAATAATACTTTTGATCACAACTGTCCAACCGATACCGAAACTAATACTACCAACAACCAATCTCAGCAACATCTGAATCTAACAATACATTTTATTTAGGTTTCATTAAATGGCCCTTTTTGCTACATTGGTAAAAGTTGAGAAAGAGATTGAACATGTCATGATATTCTTCTATTTGTATCTTATTTCTTCTATATGTCACATATATGCTATGACATGCAAGTTATATTATTGTAAATGTGCCTTAGAGACAATGAAAAGCAATAACATCCACCTATCTCTTTGGTTTCTATAATTTTGACTCAAAAAGACTTTTTGTTTCTCGTATGTCCTATTTTTCTAGTGTGCTTGTAGTTCTAATACCTTTGGTATATTAGGTCAATTCATTATGATTATTATTGATTTACATTCAAGTTAGCACGTATTCATACTGACCCTAGAGTAAGTAGATCCCTTTGTGTTCTCTTTGTCATGTGATTTGTTTCCCTTGAAGTGTCCTTGTTTGGGGGCATGTATCATAGTGAAAACATGCTTGTCTTTTAGATGTATCTATTCTACCTTAAATATATTTCTCCCATTAAGGCGTACAAAGTTGCTTCAACATGGGGGCATACACTCCGCTCTATGTTACACATTATGCACAAACCAAAAATCCAATTTTACAATCATTTTTTTTCAAGTTACTTAAAAAATGTTACATTTTTCTATGTAATCTCCCTCTAGAAGATTCCTTTGGAGACAATGCTTTCCTTAGGGAAATCTGTTTGCATTATTTTCCTGGCGGATTCTTTTGGAAGCAACATTTTTCCTTGTGGCAATCCAATTTTTTGGAAGCGTGCCTTGCATACAATGCTTTGCTTTATTATCCTTTAGATGGGTTGACTAAGCATAACATAGTTTTCTAGACTATCAACTCCATATTTTGCATTTTTCTCTCTTTACATGGCCCATAGTAAGCTTAATCTTACTAGACAAGTTTGTTCGTGTCCTTTTATTCACTCTTTTGTGGATATTTTCTTTTGTCTTGGTTTTAGACTAATAAGGACCTAAGTCAGTTAGGAGCTTGGTGTATTCCTTGCCTCTTTGACCTTGATAGGAGGCTCTTTCTTGTGTTTTTATCTACTTTAACATGAGTATGAAGTTCATACTCCTGCTAATGTGTGAGCTAAATGTAGAATCCTAAATTGTAAGCAGTACAATTTTTGACCTTTGTTAGGCCCCATTTTAGTGTCTAAGGCTTCCATGCATTATTGGCCTTTTTGCTATGCATTTAATTACTAAATATTTAAATATTTGTCCTTTGTTAACTTAATTTATATGTAGGCCCTTAATTTTAGGTATGCCACCTTTATTTATTTCATTCATTTATCACCTCTTGCATGCATAGGTCCTATTTCATTATGGATGACATTTTGTATTTATTATAAATTCAAACCTTAATTTTGTGTATATTTTGGGTATCCCCACACTCTCAGCAACTCCCAATATAATTTTGAGCCTTGATTGGTTGAAAATGGGCACCCGGTAAGGCATGAGGCAAGATAGGTCACCTCGTAGCTTAAGAGGTGCCTCATTCTACATAAAGGTGGCCTGAATTTAAATTGGAGAATGTTCTTGGGTGTTTAGTAGGATATTCAAATCCCTATTGGTCATCTTCAAGTTTTGAGTCTCAAAATGGTTTGGAGAGAAATGTAAGAAAGACTACCTCCCTCATTTTGGGTAAGAAAGAAAGACGGAAAGAAGAAAGCAATTATATCTAAGCATTCAAGCACTCAATCTATTAATCACGACATCAAGTAAATATATTCACATTTATATTCATCAAGAATGGAAGATAGGGAGTAATGTTTAGGAAAGGCATACATGGTATTCCTATCTTAGATCGAAGGTCAAGACAACAATTGCAAGAATCTTCATCATCAATTCAATACTTGTGAAGGTATAGCATCTTATAATCTAGCCTCAGCTACTTATAGAATATTTTTACTTATATACAATTTCAATTCAATTTCAAGGTAAATTCCTAAACAGGGGTTTGACCAAGGAAAACCCCTTTTCCCCAACATTTTCCCCATTTTATCTTTGTACTTAATAGGTTGACAAGTTTTAGAAGAAGCTACAGGTGGGTCTAATAGAAAGTTACAGGTGGCAGAAATTTCATCATAATTTGCTAGGTCTTGGGTGCCTCCTAGGGCCTTAGGCAAGCCAGCTCACCTTGCGCCCTCTAGGCCACCCCATTCTTTCCATTTTGGACTCAATTTTGGATCACAAGTTAGTCGTTGTTTCAAATTTATAGATCTAATATTAGAATCAGGTTTACAATTTGCAATATGCCTGGATATACATTTATCCTATTATTTCCCTGCATCTTGCATTCCTTATTGTGCATAGCCATATACAAACACTACATTCCAATTTAACTTTCCTTCCATTGTGTGAATGCATTTGTGATGTGAGCTTCCTAGCTTTACCTTTCATCCTAGTGAGAGCCCCTCATGCCATATTTTATTTCATCACAATGGCACTAAAGGATATTATTGGTAGATTCCTCATAGGCTATAATGTGAGGGCTTCTCAACCCATATTCTTGTATTTTTCTTCTTCTCCTTATCTAGACTTGATTCGTCCTCCCTTCTTAATTCTCTCTTTCCTAGTTTAGTTTTTGTAAGAAGCTAGTTTTTATTTCCTCTATTTTGGGATTTCTTGGTGTCCCTTCCTTAGATCTATTTTTTATAGTTCAAGGTATTTGTTCTAATCTTTTTTTTAGTTGGAAGCTGGTTTATTTAATTCTTGTATTGGGGTGTTAGTTAAGCCCCTTCCTTAAGTTTCCTTTCTATAATACAAGGTGTTTGTTTAAGGTTTTGGAGTCTCAATTAAAACTTGGAAATGGCGAGAAGGTAATCTAGGCTAGAACCCTTTTTTTCCGACTAGTTCAAGCTCTGATAAAAAACTCTTGGTTTAGTTAGTGTAACCCTTGTGAGGCTCATTGATCTCACCTTCTAGTAGTTTTTTTTCATCTATTTCATTTTCCTTGATGGTTGAACTATAACGGGTCTAGGCCCTCTCCCGTACTTATCTAATCAAAACACATGATATAGCCAAAAAAAATTTAAATATTACTCTTCCTCTTTTTTTTTAACCCCATATTAATTTTTACTTTGGAAAGATTTGATCCTTGTGATTAATGGATTTTTAGTGCCCATGTTGATTATAAAAGTAGATGATGTGTGTAAACCATCTTCAAGTGACATTCTAAGTAGTTGTCAAATTGGAATTCTATTTAGAGAGCATCTTCAAGTGACATTCTAAGTAGTTGTCAAATTGAAAGTGTATATGTCAATAGAGAAAGCTCAAGGATTATAATGCAATTGGCTTCGCTCATATTTGAAGGTCAGGTGGAGTTCCTCTTTTGGCTCAACTCTCTCTCTCTCTCTTTTCTTTTATTCACAAAATTTCTCAAACGCGCGACACCTGTGGAGTTTTGAAGGAAAAGGAGAAGCAATTTCATGTTTGATATCCCATCGTTGCGACACGTGTTGTAGAGCACGGTTCAAGGCAAAGGATGTTACCGTCCGTTCAACGGACATGATCGGGCCAACGCGTGTGTTTCTGTCCGAGGATGCACGATAATTTCGGTCTCCAGTAGTGTTTGAGGTAGTTTCTTCTAAATATCATGATTAGAGAATATTTTCTAGTTGAAGATTGGCTATATAGGGGAATAGTTTTTGCATGTTTAATGAGTTGGCTGGATCATAGAGATTAGTTAACAAGTGAATATTATATTTTAGTATTAAGAGATCTATTTGTAGACTTTATTTTCTTTTTTATTCATGTTAATTTGAAAGATTGATTGTGCTCGATTGATCATTCTGGGTTTTGGATTAATAGTGAGTATTTGGAAATTTTATGTCATTTAAGGCTATAGTGATCTTATTTAGATTCTTATGTTTCATTTGTGAAATTATCTTTAGTTTTAGATCATGTTCAATACTCTTCTAGTTATGGGCGATTAAATACATGACATTGTATCATGTTTGTGATATGTTGAAGGTTAATAGATGAATAAGATTTTTTGAAGGTATTTGTTGTTGTTTGGTTTCGATAGATGCACCTCTGAAATGATCTTAAAATTATAACACGTGTCTTAGATCTAATTATTTTGTTCTCATTTTGATAATGAAGGGATTGTGGTATATTATGCCGAAATATCAAATGGTTTATGTTTTCTAGTCTCTGTATGATCAAGCCTAGTTTATCGGTTTTTTTTTTGAGTTGTTCTTAAAGGTCTAGCGCGTCATCTTAGTTTTAGTTTTAATTTAGTTCTCTTCCCTTTCCAAATTTCCCTATTCATGAAGAGTTGGCTTCTCATCCCGAAGGCTATTTCAAATGATAGCATTTTGGTCCCACACCATTTGATCTTCCCATAAGGCATGTTACCTTTCTAAGTTGTAAAATTTAGGATCAAAAGTAGCCTAACATATGTTAGTGGATTTAGTGAAGCACTTCCAGTTTTGTATATTATAATATGAATGTCTTTTTAGATATTCATTCATAAGACTGTCTTCAATCCATAGATTAGAGGTTAGCATGATCCTTATATCATTAATAATTGATAATTTAGCATCTAATTCATCATTCAATCCCCGTGATGGATCGTACTCATTTCTTTGGTTTCAATTCTATAGACTAGTTTTCTTCAAAAACAAAAAAAAATATAAGATTTTATTTTGTTATCATTATGTACATTATCATTTGTTGTGAACGAATGAGTATTTATATCAAATCTTTTATGAACAATTACATGAAATGTAACATTATTAAAGAAGTTGGATCTTAATCGCCCTGTACCTCATTGTCCTTCATCTAAAGTGAAATTTGCTTTTAAAGAGTAAGGATCTATTTGAGCTAGCTTATAAAACTTATAATATTTTGCACTATTTATTATGATATTATTGTAAGATTCAAAATCTCTTCATTTTTCAACTTAGAGCACCTTCATTTACGAATATATAAACTAAGTGTAAAATTCCACTCTTTCCTCTACTTGTCCCTCTTGTTATTTTTATGCACACTTCTTTTGATCTATACCTTCCTCCATGCAGCCATATTTATTTCTATTTTTCTTCTCAACATGCACCTCTAAGTAGTAGGAGTAAAAACAAAAAGAGAAGTCAACAAGTTGATAGTTAGGTGTAGCATTCTTCCACCAATTTGACAAAATTAAGGACCCTTCTAGCTCGTACATTCCACTAATGTGTCTAACCTTAGAAAACTCCCAAAAATGAATTACTGATTTTCATAATCTAATGTCTTCTTCCATAAAATTTTACCTATTTTTAGGTAATTTTCAAATGGAGATACTTAGATAGATCCACTTAAATTAAATTTTGGCTAAGGCACACAAAGTTTTAGGTGATAAAGAAATTAATTTTCCAAAAGATTCTATTTTTTTAAGTTAGATTGAAGACAAAATGCAGATGGAAATACCAATATACCCAAATAGAGGATACCCTAATATTTTTTGTTATTAGGATAAACCATAGATACGAGGACTTTGGGTATAATGAATCCATGTCCAAATAATAGAGGTCTATCTATATAATTAGTTTCTTTATCCTTTGATTCATGCTCCAATATCACAAAGAATCCTTCTACACATAAATACAACACATCAAGGTTTCTAGAAAAGATTTTCATCTCTTGAAAAACTATTTATGTAGATCTGAAAGTCTTGGCCATAGAGAAAATAAACTTCCTGGAAGTGGCAATTTTTTGTAGTGTCTAATAACTCCTCTTCGCCTAGATCTATAATTGATACAACCTTTGACTCTTCTTATATCTTGTTTTTTATTCCTTGATTCTTGGTTCAGATTTTAGTGCTCTTCTGGTCCTAACATATTTCATATTTTTTCAAACTAAATCTACAAGTATGTGACCTTGACTCGTAGTTGACGACTAAGCTTTACCTACATATTTTTTATGCCTTCAATGTCTACTTTAATGAGTGTTACTCCGTAATTTATTATCATTTCATACAACGTTCTTCCCTTGATTTAGTTCAATTACTATTTTGTATGATCTATTCTAGATCTTCTCCTAAAATCTCAACATTCATAGCTATTAGAGATTCCTCTAGTAATAGCAACACTAGAATATTGTTCACATACAAGTCATGCTTTTCTTTCCTTTATTCATCTCTTAAAATTACCTCTTTAGTTTTTTGTTTTTTTTGAAGAGTTTCAATCATTTTGTTCACTATTATTTTTAATTAACATCATTTAAATCACAAGACTTTTGTTTTGGGGAAAATATATTTTATTATATAATAGATTATTATTACATGCATTTATATTTCTTACAAGCAAACATGTTACATCTCTTAATAATTGAGATATTATTTTATTTATTTTCTTTTACAAAACTTCATATGTAGTAGATTAGTAATCTTGAAATACTACATCTTTACCTAAAGTAAGAAGTTAGAAGGAGGTCCACCAAGAGTTGGACCTACTTGCATCAAATATGATATAATATCATCAAATGTAACAGTTTTATATTTTTGTGGGTGTTCTTCATCTATCAACTCTTCTGGAGCCCCAATTTTTGCTTTATCTACAAAATCCAAAAAGAATGCCATAGACAATCGTCCTTCATTCTTTTTTAAGCCTTGATATACCACACGATGTTCTGAGCTACGATATCTACCATTACTCCACATCTGCCACGTAAAAATAGAAATTCATTTAACAAAAAGAAAGAAAGATTGTTTTATAATTCATAGACAATCTATATAAAACGGAAAAATGTTTGATATTAATAACAAAAATAAAAATGTCTTTTATCAATCTAAAAGTTATGAGAATTTTTCTAAAACTTGGACAACCCATAATATTCATACTAAAAAGAAAAGAGTGGTTTTGGCTTCATTTAATGCAAACTATATTGTGTCTCTCTCACCTGTAAGGAGTCACCAAGGTTGACAACGAAGGCTCCAGGCAAAGGCTTAGTATTAATCCAATCACCTTTCTTTGTTCTGATCTGAAGACCTCCAACGTTATCCTGGTACAAGATTGTTACACAGCCAAGATCTGTATGAGCTTGTGAGATCTTCTGCACATTTTGGCCTTCTTCTTCTTCACCTTTTGTGTTGTAATAGTAGTTCATACGCAGCCAACCTTGCAGAGAAGTACTAAAAGGATCTGAGTTGTAGTGCTTGGAAACATCCAAGCCTAGGCTAAGTAGAACGAGCTTTAGGATTCTATGTGCTAGCTCTGTCATGTGTGAATTGTACTTGTGCACCGTTTGCCTGCATCACCATTATAACAACCAGTAAGAATAACATATAATCACATTACACCATGTTTTACTTAATAGTTTCAAACCTTCAAACAATCATAGATTAGATGGTCAAGGGAAAATACAATGATGGTTGATTGTTTGATTCTTATAGATTAACCTCTCATGGATAGAGGGCAGCTTTCGCTGATGCAGGTTATAATGGTGTAGATTGGAAATCCTCAAACAATCAATTAATGACATCTCAAATATTAAGAAAATCTTCTAATAAAGTCTTAAAACCCTCAAACAATCAGTCAATAATAATTTTACATCTCAAATATTAATAAAATATTCTAATCAAGTCATCTTTAGAATAGATTGGATGGCCAAGTATAGATGATGGTTTGATTCCTCTAGATTTACTTCTCATGAATAGAGGGCAGCTTATACAGGCAGAGGTTATAGTGGTGTAGATTAGAAACTCTCAAACAATGAGTGAATGGAAATTTTATATCTCAAATACTAATAAAATTTTCTAATTAAAGGAATTGAAGGGGGGAGTAGAATGAAAATAGAAACAAACATTTTATAATAACATCAGAAACATTACATTTTGCAAACATCTTACTGAGCTTCAGGTTATACATTCAAACACAATTACAATCTGTTGCTTTGCACTTTCTCTTACAGTTGTGTAGAGGTGGATGCGATTGCCAGGCTAGAGAAAATTGGATCACTGTTGCCAGAAAAGAAAGGAAAATTGCAGTACTCAATCCAGACCACTAAAAAGGCCGAGAGAAAAGTGTAGGAAATAAGTCACATCCGGATCGAAGATAGACTAGTCAAGCAGGGCCAGCAGCACAGTCGACAGAGCACTCTAGCAACAAATGGAAGGTCCTAGTTTTGAGTTCTAGTTGGTCGTAATGAGCAACAGCTGTAACAAGTAGTATCAAAGCCAAGCTAAGAGCCCCTAGCACCAGAAGTGTGGCTTAAGGGGGGGTGTTGGAAATAAGCCACACCTGAACCAAAGATGGGTTGGCCAAGAGGGCCCAGTAGCTAAGTTGGTAGAGCACTCAAGCAACAAATGAAAGGCCCCGGATTGAAGTCCTAGCTGGTCCAAATGAGCTGCAGCTCTAAAACTAATGAAGTGGTCGTAAAAATAGATTGAATGGTCAAACCATCAAAAAATACAAGATGATGGTCACAGGTTTGACCTCCCATAGGTCAAGCGCAGTTTATGATAATTTTAAAACCCTCAAACAATCTAGATTTACCTCTCATGGATAGAGGGGCAGTTTATGAAAAATCTCAAACACCCACATCTCATATACTATTAAAATCTTCTAATCAAGTTGTCTTCAGAGTAGATTGCATGGTCAAGCTATTGAACAATACAAGATAATGGTTGCAGGTTTGATTCCTCTAGATTTATCTCTCGTGGGTTGAGGGCAACTTATGATAATTTTAAAACCCTCAAACAATCAGTGAACAATAATTTTACATATCAAATACTAAAAAATAATTCTAATCAAGTCGTTGTAGGATAGATTGGACTTTGATACCATTGAAAAATACATATATTGAAAAAGTTTTCTGATCAAGTCATCCTCATGGTAGATTGGACAATCAAATTAGCAAAAAAAAAAATGCATTTCATGATTACATATTTGATTCGTCTCGATTTACCCACTAGAGCAATTTATGCAGATGGGTATAATGATGTAGATTATAAGTCTGCATCACAAATCCCATCAGATATCAATTCCTCAAAATAAAATAAAAACAATAGTTGCAAATTTGATTCTTCTAGATTTACTTACTCATTTGCAAACAGAATTTATAGTAATATAAATTAGAACTTTGCTTTGCAAGTCCCATGATCAGATATTAATTCCTCCATAAAATAAAACATAAAAGAAAAAAACTCTTCTAACCAAATAAATATTCGAAGTGAAAAGTGAAAACAGTAGAAAAATAAACAAAATCAATGAACCCATACTGGAAATTGTTGTTTCCATGAGGCCAGAGTTTAGCAGAGATCTGGTCAACAGAATTGGGCAGAGCATTTTCACCAGGGAAAACCATACTCTCAGGCAGTGAAGCTTTCCCATCTGCCCCTCCATCAGGTGGGCAATACCCAGTATTAAATATGGGAAAAATGGCTCTCTTCTTCTCCTCCTCTGGCAAAGAAAACATCTCTCTTGCAATACTGTCAGTCTTCTTAATAAAATCTGCCTCCAGACCATGATTTATTATCCTAAAGAAACCCAATTCTTCACAAGACTCTCTCAACTTTTTCAGTTCAGCATTTCTCTCCAGATCAGAAAGATCATCTTTCTCTCCAAATGTTGAAGGAAGGAGAGAAAGATCAATGACTGGAAGATCAGAGGCCATGATCACTTTTTTTTTTTTTTGCTAGTCTTCTCACTATGAGGAAAATATGTTTGTAAGTTCAATGAAGAAAAGCTTGTGCTTAAATAGAACACATTTTGGAAATTTTGGCCAACTTTTGGTAAAGATTGTTAGATAAAATATAATATGGGACTGTGTCTTTTATTGTGCTGCCGTGCAGTTATCATCCATAATGATAATGACAATTGAAGAAATACATGTTTAGTTGACTGTTATAAGCGCAGAAGTGTCCCTTTTTTCATCTGTTTAGGTGAAAGGAGAAATACATCAACGTTCGCGAACACACCAATTTTGAATAAGAGAAGTCCCAAAAGGGGGAATTAGGCACTAAAAACAAGTAAATCGTTGAATTGGGCATGCAACTAGTGTAGTAGTATGACTTATTATTAGCTATTTTCGCTTTAAAAGTCTATATAAGCTTACACAGTGGATCTTGTGTTCAACGCTTCATATAGGCCCTACGATTTCCTCACATCTTGTGAGTGGGTTGGTGAGGATATTTTCTTTTTCTTTTTTTATTGAATCTGATGACGATATTTTCATCAGGAATATTGAGAAAATACAATGTGGGTAGTTGTGATGATCGTTGAAAACTAATACCTGCAGATTAGAATATATGGGATTGGAATGATTCATATCAATCATATCAATCTCACGAGTTGGTGGGTATAGTAAAACTTAGTGTTTGAGGTCTATTAGGATTCATCTTAGGGAGTGATTTCAACTTTTTAAAGTTCATAAGTATATAATATATGGTAAGGATGTTTGTGATTAAAAAAAAAAAAAAAAATCATGAAACTTTGGTAGGAAGGTTAATAGAGGACATGCTTTCTAGTCGGAATATTTATGTCAATTATCACAAATCAAAAGTCTCTCCTATTATCTTCAACATTTGAGAAAGAAATCTGTGAAACAAAGAAAATAACAAATATTAAAAAGGTTAAAGAATGAAGGGAAATCCCAACAATGTTTATATGTATTCAAATATATACTATGTGTACATGTATGTATATATATGTGCATGCATATGCATACATACATATATCAAAATACATATACTATGTGAATTTATATATAATATAAAAAATATGTATTATTAAGAAATATGCATAATTAAATGCGTATATTTATTTAGCATATATTCATATAGAACATTTATAGTATATATTATTTGTATCTGTATATGTATATATATATGTTATGCATATGTATATATACTTGTGTGTATTTTGGACTTTTATTGAGACTTCCTTTCATTAGTTTAACATTTTCGGTTTATATCATTTTCTTTGTTCTATTGACTTCTTCATTGGACATTGAAGATGATAATAGACTTTCAAATCATGGTGATGCAACATGAACTTTCACTAGAGATCATGTCCTTTGTTGACTTCCTTACCATGACTTTCATGACTTCAATTAAAATTGTGGCTAATGTAATTAGTGTGTATTTTTTATTCTAGGGTAATAAAGAAATTAATATCCTAAAGTCTTCATTTTTGCCAAATTAGAATGAAGACAACATGAAGGAATAAATACACCAATCAAGTACTCACATAATATGCCTTGAACATTTTTTTTATTAGATGAAACTTTATATACCAAGGCTTTATTGTTACAAGTTAGGGTTGTCGTTGCACCAAAAGATCGACCTGTAAATGCTTGATACAACTATTAGACTCATAGAATCCATAGGAGACTGTTAAACCATGTCACGAATCTCGCGAGAGACGTTGGCCCACTACCAACAATCCCCTTCCCAGGGTGCATGCACGAAGTTGGGTGTCAATTCCGCGGAAGTCCGAAGCAAAAAAAAATTGGCAAACCAAAACGGGCACCGGTGTTTTTAGAAACGGGTGCCCGTTATGCTTCAGGCGCCTGAGCCGTAAATATAAAACGGGCACCCATTTTGGTTCGGGTGCCTATTTTGTAAAAGTATTTAATTTTTCTTTTTAAACTGTTTTGCAAGTCATTTTCACAACTTGCAAAATGGAATCATGTTTTGTTGTAGACGAGTTCCCGTTTCGAGAGCTACCACTAACCCCCTTACTATTGGTTTTCCGAGTCCAGGTACATATCATTGTTTTTTATTTGTTTTTTATTATTTTTTTCATTAAAATTGTAATTTATTGTTGTTTTTAATTATTTTAATGTTAAAAAATGTATTATGTTTACTGTTTAATGTTTAAAGTTTTTTTTTAATAGGATTAAAATAAATTGCTATGGTTAGTTTTATTTTAATTTATAAATTATTGTAGAAGACAACAAAACTTTCAAAACTTATTTAATCCTAGGTAGAAAACTAAAACCTAAACCTAAACCTAAACCTAAACCTAACCACAACTGAAACAAGAAACCCTAGGTAGAAAAATAAAACCTAAACCTAAACACAACTGAAACAAGATTGTAAACCCTGGGTAGAAAACACAAATGTAAACCTAGACACAACTGAAAATAAATTTGTAAACCCTAGGTCTAGAAAATAAACAATAAACTCTCTCTCTCTCTCTCTCTCTCTCTCTCTCTCTTAGAACTAGTTTAATATTTAATGTTCAATGTATGTATTACGTTTAATGTTTGAAGTTTGTTTTTTTAATAGGATTACAGTAAATTACATTATGTTTAGTTTTATTTTACTTTGTAAATTATTGTAGAAAACAATAAGACTTTCAAAACTTAAAACCCTAGGTAGAAAACCTAAACCTAAACCTAAACCTAAACACAACTGAAAAAAGAAACCCTAGCTAGAAAACAAAAATGTAAATCTAGACACAACTGAAAATAAAATTGAAAACCCTAGGTCCAGAAAATAAACAATAATCTCTCTCTCACACACACATATAAGACCTAATAAGATCTAATACCTACTAATAAGACCTAATAGGACCCTTAAGACCTAATAGAACTGGAATTAAGACCTAACATGTGACTAATAAGACCAATTAGAACCTATTACTTGACCAATTAAGACTAATTAAGACTCATTAGGAACTAATAGGACCCTTAAGACCCAATAAGACCACTTAAGACCTAATAGGACTAATTCAAGACCTAATAGAACCTATAATATACCTAGATTAGGACCTAATACGACCAATAATACCTAATAGGACCTATAAGACCTATTAAGACCTAATATACAAGTTAATAAGACCTAATAGTACCCTTAAGACCTAATAGGACTTATTAAGATCAATTAGGACCAATTAAGACCTAATAGTCCACCTAATAAGATGTAATAGTCCACCCTTAAGACCTAATAAGATGAAATAGGACCTGTTACCTGACCTAACATTATTAATAAGACATAAAATTACCTAATACCTACTAATAAGACATAATAAGACCTAATATAGGATCTCTCTCTCTCTCTCTCTCTCTCTCTCTCTCTCTCTCTCACACACACACACACACACACATAAGACCTAATACATACTAATAAGACCTAATAGGAATCTTCAGACCTAATATGACCTATTAAGACCAATCAGGACCAATAGGACCTATTAAGACCTAATATGTATAGTAATAAGACCTAATTTAGGACCAATTAAGACCTAATAAGACATAGTAGTCCACCCTTAAGACCTAATAAGATGTAATAGGACCCTTAGAACCTATTCCTTGACCTAACATTATTAATAAGACATAAAAATGCCTAATTCCTACTAATAAGATATAATAAGACCTAATAGGATCTCTCTCTCTCTCTCTCTCAACCTATTAAGACCAATTACGACCAATACCTGACCTATTAAGACCTAATTTAGGAACAATAAGACATAATATGACCTATTAAGACCAATCAGGACCAATAGGACCAATAGGACCTAGAATAAGATGTAATAGGACCCTTAGGACCAATACCTACTAACAAGACATAATAAGACCTAATAGGATCTCTCTCTCTCTCTCTCTCTCTCTCTCTCTCTCTCTCTCTCTCTCTCTCTT
>MU223196.1:220944-240381 GCA_018584345.1 Thuja plicata
TTGTAATTAAATATCAATTACATAATCTTATCATTAATAGTAGTTATTTCTTCATGTAATTGACAAGAGCAATTGATTTTAATTGACATGAAACAATATATAAATGTAACTAGTATTGACTTCAAGAAATTAACTATAAAAATACCATCTATATTTTAAAATCATGACATAAATTAATTTGAACTATGAAATATGGATACATACTTGAATAACTAAATTCAATTGTAATTAAATTAAATATAAATTGTAATTAACAAAATTGGACATGAAGAAAAGTGAGCTCATGTATTTTATAAAACCAAAATTGGACGAATTTACAAGTGTACATTGAACTTCATAAATAGTTCATGTATTTTATAAAACCAAACTTGGACGAATACAAGTGTACATTGAACTTCATAAATATTTCATGTCTACATGTTCTCTTTTAGAGGTCCTGCATCATAAAAATGAATGTTGAAATGTTAGAAAATATGCATTTAAATATAAATTTCACTTATAGGATCTAAAAGTTAGATAAATGAATTGCACTTACCTAGTATTACAACTTTGATTAGATAAAAGTTGTAAATTGCACAATTTGTCTGATATGTTACATCCAGTTATACTTGACACCTGAAAACCAAATTAATTAGCTCTACATGTATGATACTTGAAAGAAGTCATGTCTACATATAAAAATATAATAATTAACAAAAAATTACATGTATAAATTTGATTCAACCTAATGTCCCATCAGTATCCTCTCTTTTCTGCAATGCATCTATGATTACCTCATGGTCTTCCATTGAAAGTGTCCATAATATTTTATTATCAGGTCTCCCTTTGTATCTTTCCAATTTGATCTAATTGTTGCCACTACCAAATGAGAATAATGTTTAATCTTCTTTTCTGATTGGTAGTCTTCAAAAGCTGGAAAATCATTCCTTCTTGTTAGGTATTTGTGTAGCCATGTACCAACAACCACAACAAACCCAATTGGATACTCAAAATCATCATCATCTACTTCATGAAATATCAACTTTTTCTTAGGTTTTACACATCGAGCTAGCCAATAAGCAGTCTACTCTTCATTATCCTCAGGTGCAACAACAACATACACATGTCCTGCAAAACAAAATTAAGTACATGTACAAATAAAATTTCTTAGACATATAATTCTAATACAATAATAAATCAGATTACATACATTAATAATATAGTTTGAAGTTTTACAATAAATTGAATGAAATTACCAAGTTCTGTGAGGTCTAAAACGTGATCATAATCTTCTGATGCAAATGCATGATTTAGGTCTTCATTTATTATATCATCTTGATCTTGTGGTTCACTAGGTGTTAAGGATTTTTTTTTGTCATTATTCAACCCATTCCATATTCTTGCATTCTTCCCATTCACCTGCAACACAAAATTGACAAAAATATGCAAGCTCCCTAGTCCATATAGTCCAAGTGTTAGAATTAGAACTCATAAATGAATACCATTTAGCACACCCGCTAATTGTATCACAGTAATATCTTGAAAGGATATTATTCTCTTCAAATAACCAGAAGAAATGCCTGATTGTAGAGTTCTGACTTGACCCTGTAGACAAACTTGTTTTACACCACTCAACAATTGCACGTGCATCTTTAAATTTTGCATTTTTCTCAAATTTGAGTTGCTCTCTACACAGGGCTCTCTTAACACATGCACCGGCACCATCGTGTTCTCCTTTACCATGTCCAGCCTTAAAAAAACTCCAAATATGTTGGACATTACTTTTCTTATGTTTCCTACTCAACCAAGAAAAATATTCTAGCATTCTTAAATTTCCCTGTGCAATTATCTAACCGTATTAGATGTTGTGTTATATGAATTTCTCTCTCCCTTAAATTCTCATAAAAGATCTTAAAGCCATACTGGACAAACTCTGATGAGTGTAATTTATTATCACTCATATAGAAATGATACTCTCTCAAAAAAATTTGATCATCTTTTGTACTATAAGGTGCATGCATATAGACAATATGAACAAACATTGTTACTTGCACTGAATTATAATATTGTGATTGGATCTCATCTTGTGGTGCAAGTGTGTAGTTCTCTGCAAAGTCAACGACTGAAAGTATACTACCAATTGGAAAGGTATTCTTGCATATGAAAAATTTTCCATCAAGCCATCTAGCATTTTGGGAGTGTTTCACATATTTAGGTACAACCTTATTCTTGAATTTGTTCATAAATGCATGGACACTAACTTTTTCAGTAATTAGCTCACACTATTTTCCAAACTTTCCATCCTTCAATGGATACTCAATAGTTTTAAATCTTTTTACATAAACTAATTGATGACCAAAATCAATTGAAATATTTTCATGCAAACACTCATCTAAAAATGCAAGATTTCCACATACATCACATACACCAGAAACACATGCATTCAAAAGAAAAAAATTCTCAGTAGGTGGGTTACAAAACAAACCTGATATAAATTATTTTATAGTTTGAGGTGGTATATTTATACCACATTCTTGCAACATTTCATTAGTATGCATGGTAGAACGTATAGATCGAAATACATCATAATGATAACGAAATTGAACGTGAATTTTGAAACAACACGTTACTCTTTCCTTGTTAATCCTTACATACCATGGTTTACATTTTTCAAAAGATCTTTGACTAATAGAAATAGTTAACACCTTAACATCCACAAATTTTTTATACAATTTAGTTTGAGTCATATCCAAAAGATATTTTGGATGTGGATCATGAATTTTTGAGCCGACTCTTAATTTAAGAACATCTCTAGCATTAGGTGATACTCTTGTATTATCTTGCCAAAAAATTTCAATTAAAGTTTTGACTTCACCAGTAAGTTTCATGTCAGACCTCGGGAGTCTACCACTAAAGCTCCACAAATGGTTTGCCAGATCACTTTCAAAGTTAACTCTTCTCTTTACAACTCTCGCTAAAGTTTTACGATGAATATTAAGATATCCACCTATGTTTGTCATCATTCTTTTATCAGAAGTAGTTTTGGTTACTAGAGTTGTTGTTATTGCTCGTTGTGCTGTATTCCTATCTTTAGAATGACTTTTCTTTCTGATTGTGTCAAAGGGACTAGCAATTGTTGTTACAACTTGTTTTAGAGACTCATCCTTTTTTTTGGATTTCACATAAATGCCTAACCTCTTCATCACTTTTTGCATTTTACTCATTTTAATTAGTTGTAACATTAATTGACATTAAAACCCAAATTTCTTATTATAAAAAAAATGTCTAAACAATTTACTCACGTAGGTCCTAATCTGTCTCCATGAAATCAAACCATGCAGATTGTCTAGCACGTCACTTTTAATTTGAAATTGTTTAATCATTTCATTATCATGCAAAGGGGTTTCTTTCTCAATTGGTGTTTCTATGTCTACATCCACATTGTTGATCTCAATTGTCTTTTGATTGTCAATTTCAATTGGGGTTTTAATTTCACTTTCAATTGGTGTTTGATTTTCAGTTTCTTTATCATTATGATTAACATTACTAATTTGTGGTGTTTGATGTGCAGTATAATCTGTTACTCTATTTTTAGGAATAAAATCTAAATGATTTAAAGAGTAACCCGCTTATACAAAAAGATCAAGTTCTTTATCACAATAAGTTTCATTTGGCTGTGAAGACATACCTGTATCCAACACTTGATTAGAAAATGCACCTGAATTTTCTCCTATTGTGTTTTCTTCTTCAACCTCTGCATCCATCATGGTGTCTTCATTGTTCTCATCTTCTGAACCGATTGGTGAACTCAATGCTCCAAAATTATCCAGGTTTCAAATTCTTTCTCTTCTTTCTCGTTGTCATTTTGCCTCTTTCTCTTTATTTTCTGCAACCTCATCAGCTCTCAAAACCTTTATTTTCCTCTTTCTACATTTCTTTAATCTCGTGTTTGTACCAAAATTTGAATTCAAATTAATCCCTTCTTGTCAGATCCAAAACAAGACAAGAAAAGAGAATGTTGATTGACAATATTCTTTATGAAACGCGGATGTCATACAAATGATTGAATAATCATCAATCATTGAGATCAGGCCCACAGAATAATTTTGTCTCCAACGGATCTTTCATAAATAAGCACCCGTTATTTAAATGAAACGGGTGCCCGTTTCGGTTTCAACGGTCCAAAATGAAACGGGCACCCATTTTTTGAATTTTAAATAACAGGTGCCCATTTCTAAAAACCAGGAGTGGAGATTGTACCTCTGCCCTGGTTTTTGGTTTGAGACCGGCTTGGTCCCACCAAGCCTGTGCTTGGCCTTGCCAAAATATGGCTAAGGCATTTAAAAATAAAATTTGCGCTTTGTGACGATTTTTTGGAGGTCTTCCTGAATGCATTTTTAGACAAAGTGAAAAGCTATTTTAGTTCATATTGTACTAATTATAAAAATATAAATTTTATATTGATATGACAAATTTTAGTATTTTTACAATAATTATTATGCTGAAGTGGTACCTAAAGTTGAAATAGCAAGGTTTACTAAAATTTTAATAACTTTTTTTATTTAGGTTTTTGAAAAAACGAATTATATGAGCCCAATCTACATAGAATTTAATTCAAAATAAAATAAAATAAATTCAAAAAAAAGTGAAATTTTCATCAAATTATGGTGGTTGTACACCAGAGGTTTTCAAAATGTACTTTATAGTCAATTAAAATTTAATAAAAAAAAAATTCACTTAAAAAATAAGGAAAAATATTCTGACTAATCTTTGATGTGTAAGGTACCTTAACCCAGAAGGATTTAGAAAAAATCATTTATTTACTTCAAAATAGGGTGGTCGTACACATGTAGGGTATGGTCCTGAAACAAGCATTTTGAAAAGGGGGTTTTTAAACATGCCTACTAAAATTTATTTTCTACCATGTGGGTGTTCAAATAAATTACATATTTGAAAAATAGACTCTGAGCAATACATTTTCTATCAGTGGATTATTTTGAGATTCAATCTCTAACTCCCTCACATTTTGACATTTAATTGACAAAAAAATTGAAAAACAAGGAAAACACTTCCACTTTTTGCCCAAAAGTGGGATTCAACTTCTTGCAGCCACCCCCCAGTGTCACTCGTCATGGCCTGCATGATTCAAACCTATGACCAAGCTCTGATACCACTTGTTGCAAGCTAGGGTTGTCTTTGCACCAAAATATCGACCTGTTAATGCTCGATATAACCACTAGACTTATACAATCCACAAGAGGTTGTTAAACCATGTCACGAATCTCGCGAGAGACGTTGGCCCACTGCCAACATTTATATATAATAGAACTATGTCCTAATATTAGGGGTCTAGATATAAAATCATCTTGTGTCCTTTAAATCATGTAGATGAGTATTATAAAGAATCTTTGTGCATATAGATACAGCACTTCCAAGGCTTATACAAAAGGGTTTCAATGTCTTGGAAACCCATTTACCTAGATATAGAAGGCTTGGCCATAAAGAACATAATCTTCCTATAAGTGAAATTTATTTGTAGTGCCCAAAATATTATAACTCGTCTTCACATAAATCTAGGATTCATATATTTGCATCCTTTAACTATTTTTATATATATTTTTTCCATTAACCCTCGGTTCATTCCTAGTACTCTGTGTGGATGGAAAGTAAAAACATTGCCTTATTCAATCAATGAAGGGGGTACATATTTATATAACTAAATAACAATTATCCAAACCTACAATAGTTATATAGAATCAACGGTTACATAGATCAATTTTACCCCAACATTCATCCCCTTAATACAATGATCCTAAAAACATCATATTCATAGTGCCCTACGAGACCCCCTTAAGCCTTACCTAAAAAAACATTTTGATTTCATGCATATTTTTTAGAAGATATTTCTTTTAACAATCATCTTGAATCGCGTATAACTTCATCAAGATACCTCCTCAACCCTCGTAAAGGTGGATCCCTAAGCTAAATCCTTGAGCTCTCAATTTTGAACTCTCAAATCATAGACCTCAAATTATTCTCGACAGCAATCTATATTGAGCTCCTCACACACACATCTCCATCCTATCTCTAACCCTCATAAGCATTATAATTCTTGATCATAGTCTCATGCCCTCTTGATAGACATCCATACTTGAGCTCTTCACCAAACCCCAAACCTATCTCAAAATCAAATCTTCACAACACGCATTTTTCAAAATTTTCAGCATCAACAAAGATAGCAAAAGTAAAAGCATGAAAGAAAGATAAAAATGCTTCTCATACAAGAATCATCTCAAAGTGAGAGCTAACTTGAGATGATGGATATTTCTCCATGTCCTCTAGTGCCACCAGCCTCCAAAAGGAAGACTCAAAAAACTAAAGAAAAATTAGTACCACCACTGCAAGAATCGTCAATAAAATTCTATTCATTTCTTTAATCTTCATCTTCAATGTAAGAAACATTGCCTTCATCTTTGAGGTTCCATTTAAGAAGATCGTTGACCTGAACTTTACAATTCCATGCTCTAAGACTCTTTTTCTTACAAAAAAAAATGCATTGTCTCTTTTTATTTTACCTGATAATTTCTTATTTCTCTGTGAATATAATGTGTTTTCCTTATTGAAGATCTACTATATTTTCTTTTGTCACCTTCTCTTCTGCTAGAAGGGCTGAAAGCATATCTTCTATAGTTTGTGAAGTGATGTGACTGTGTGCAAAAATAATATTATTATATTTTGAAGGCAAGTTGTTCAACAAGATGACCTTAGCATCATCATCATCGACTGGAGCCTTAACCTCTTCTAGCTTCCTAATGAGAGATCTCAATTTGATTATATGGTTTCATAAATGTTATTTCATCTTCCATTTTGAACCTAATCAACTGAAGATTTTAAAAAAAAATGTGCATTTTTATAGTAAGGAAATGGAAGCAATGTAATGTAAGGATTTGTCCTCCTTTCCCTAATCCACAATCAGAAGGAAGATGACCCAATAGATTCAAGAATGAATTAAGAACTAAATGATTCAATAATGCTTAGCAATAATTAATTGGGGGAAGTTGGATTTTGAGAGTAAGTGATATGATGATGCAAGATAGGAGGCTAAATAAGAAAATATAACAATTTTCAAAAAATATTGACTAGCGAAAAAATAGATAGACAATTGTAATGACTTGAAATGGAAACCAAAAGATTCTACTAACCTATAGTTTGAATTTGGAGTTGATATGTAGGGTAAATAATGCTCTAGGCATTTTGTTCCCAGGAACCAGTAGCCTGGAGCATTCTATTCCTAGTGATTCTACTTGAAACTTTCATAGTCGATCTGATAGATCCCACACTTTTTGGATTATGTACAGATAGCTTCGCTACCTATTTTTGCACATAGAAAAATAGGGAAAAGTTGCTGGAAATGGGTTTTCCTTGGTCAAACCCCTAGTTAGGAATCAACCTTGAAAATGTAATGAAATTGCATAAGGGAAAGTATGTAAATATAAAGTTAAATGTTAAATCTACCTTGTGGATGCATGTACCTCCATAAAAATATATTGATATCACACATATTTATGAAGATGCTTGTGTATTTCTTGAATTTTAATTGTTGAGCCTTGGAATGTAGAATGGAATCAAGGACTCCATAGATGCATGGATCCACGAATGCCACACCTAGATATTTAATGTTGTTATGATTAATGTACACTTTCTATTAAAGAATAATTCATGTAGATGGACAAAGGATCTCCTTTCTTGATTCAGAACTCCTCCACTTGGCCATCATGGGAAAGAATCTTTCTAAAATGGAGAATATTGCCTTCAAAGATGTCTTTGATCCTTGAAGAACTCTTGAGACTTGATCTTGAACACTTGAATCTGAAATTGTAATCGATAAACTAAAATTTTGATCATGGTTCTTACCAATATAAGTTGAGATAGGCCACTTATATACCTCTCATAACATTTCAGGATTCAAAATTAACCCAGGCCGACCACAAAATCTAAATTCCCACCAAAACATCACAACGGGGATCCAATTCAAATTTGAGCCTAATTGTGGGGGAATACAACACCCTAGGCGTTGTGCCTCTAGGAACACAATGCCTTGGGAATTACATGCCTAGGAGAAAGTGCCATAATTAAAATGAGGTGTTGGGGAGATAGGGTAGATGTTAGAATAAGTGGAGATAGTTAGCTGGATAAAACATTATGGACATGAAATCTTGAAATAACCAAAATGGGGCCTCAGTAAGCATTGAATTATAGGTGATAACTTTTTAGGATGATACATTTAGCCCCCACTTTAGCAACAGTGTGAGACAAACTCATGCTCGATAAAGTAAATCAATGCATTGGAAAAAATTTATCGAGGTTAACGAGAAAAGGAAACACCAAGCCCCCAAGTGAATTAAGTCCTCATCGAATCCAAAACCAAGATAAAAGAAGCAACATGAGAGAGAGAGAGAGTAGCCTACTAAGGTATCTCCTTACTATGGATCATGCAAAGAGAAAGCACTAATACAAAAGATGGAATTGATAGTCTAGAAATATCTATGACATGATATTCAACCCATCAAAATAGAGAGGACCAATCTATTTTATCATAATGAGAAATAGGGTTATACAAAAGGGTTTCCATGTCTTGGAAACCCAATTATGTAGATCTAGAAGGCTTGGCCATAGAATACATAATCTTCCTATAAGTAAAATTTCTTTGTAGTGCCCAAAATATTATAACTTGTCTTTAACTACATCTAGGATTGATATATTTGCATCCTTTAACTCTTTTTATATATTTTTTCCATTAACCCTTTGTTCATTTCTAGTGATCTTTTGTGTGGATGGAAAGTGAAAAAATTGCCTTCTTCAATCAATGAAGGGAGGTACATATTTATATAACTGAATAAAAACTATCCAAACCTACAACCATTAAATAGACTCAATAGTTACATAGATCATTAATATGCCAACATGCATCCCCTTAATAAATCTATCCTAAAAACATCATATTCATAGTTCCCTAAGGACCCCCCCCCCTCCCCTTGAGCCTTACCTAGCAAAACATTTTGATTCTAGACACATTTTAAGAAGATATTGTTTTGAAGAATCAAATCATGAATCATGTAGAACTTCATCAAGATACCTCCTAAACCCTCATAAAGGTGGATCCTTGAGCTAAATCCTTGAGCACTTAGCTTTGAACTCTCAAATCATAGACCTAAAATTATTCTCAACAACAATACATATTGAGCTCCTCACACACACAACTTTGTCCTATCTTTGACCCTCTTAAGGGTGATAATTCTTGATCATAGTCTCGTTCTCTCTCAACAGCCATCCATACTCGAGCTCTTCTCCAAACCCCAAACCTATCTCAAAATAAAATCTTCACAACACATGCATTGTCTCTTTTTATTTTACCTGACCATTTCTTATTTCTCCATGAATATAATGCTTTTCCTTATTTAAGATCTTTTGAATTTTATTTTTTCCCCTTCTCTTCTACTAGAAGGGTTGAAATCATATCTTCTATAGTTTTTGAAGTGATTTGATTGAGTGTAAAAATAACATTATTATATTTTGAAGGCAATTTGTTCAACAAGATAACCTTAGCATCATCATCATCGACTAGAGCTTTAACCTCTTCTAGCTTCCTAATGAGAGATCTCAAATTGGTTATATGGTTTCACATTGTTATTTCATCTCCCATTTTTAACCTAATCAACTGAAGATTTTAAAAAAATTGTGCACTTTTATAGTAAGGAAATGGAAGCAATGTAATGTAAGGAATTGTCCTCCTTTCCCTAATCCATAATCAAAAGGAAGATGACCTGGCCCAATAGAGTCAAATATGAATTAAGCACTAAATGAGTCAATGATCCTTCACAATAATGATTTGGTGGAAATTGGATTTTGAGGTTAAATGATGTGATGATGCAAGATAGGAGGCTAAATAAGAAAATATAACAAGTTTCAAAAAATATTAATTAACAGAAAACAAATAGACAACTATAGTGACTTGAAATGGAAACCAAAAGACTCTACTAACCTGCAATTTGAATTTTGAGCTTATTTGTAGTGTACAGAATGCTCTAGGCATTTTGTTCTCAGGAACCAATAGCCTAGCGCCTTCTATTCCTAGTGATTCTACTTGAAACTTTCACAGTCGATCTGATAGATCCTACACTTTTTGGATTAAGTCCAAACAGCTTTGCTACCTATTTTTGCACATCGAAAAATAAGGAAAAATTTGTGGAAAGGGGTTTGCCTTGGTCAAACCCCTAGCTAGGAATCAACCTTGAAAATGCAATGAAATTGCATAAAGGAAATTATGTAAATATAAAGTTAAATGTTAGATCTACCTTGTGGATGCATGTACCTTCATAAATAGATATTGAGATCATACATATTTATGAAGATGCATGTATGTTGCTTGAATTGTAGTTTTTGAACCTTGGATTGTAGAATGGAATCAAGGATTCCTTCACAAATGCATGGATCCATAAATGCCACACCTAGATCTTCAATGTTTTTATGCTTAATGAACACTTTCTATGAAGTAATAATTCATGTGGATGGACAAAGGATCTCCTTGATTGATTGAGAACTCCTCTACTGAGGCATCATGGGAAAGAAGCTTTCTACAATGGATAATATTTCCTTCAAAGATGTCTTCGATCCTTGAATAACTCTTGAGAATTGATCTTGAACACTTTAATGTGAAATTCTAATAGAGAAATTGAAATTTTGATCATGGTTCTTACCAAAATAATTTGAGATAGGCGACTTATATGCCTCTCACAACATTTCAAGATTCAAAATTAACTCATGCTGACCTCATAATCTAAATTCCCACCAAAATACCACAACGGGGCTCCAATTCAAATTTGAGCCTAATTATTGGGGAATATGACACCCTAGGCATTGTGTTCCTAGGAGCACAACACCTTAGGCATTATGTGCCTAGGATAAAGTGCCAAAATTAAAATGAGGTGTTGGGGAGATATGGTAGATGTTAGAATAAGTGGAGATAGGTAGCAGGATAAAACATAACAGACATGAAATCTTGAAATCACCAAAGTGGGGACTAACTAAGCATTGAATTATAGGTGCTAAATTTTTAGGATGATACATTTGCCTCCCACTTTAGCGACAGTATGAGACAACCTCATGCTCGATAAAGTAGATCAATTCATTGGAAAAAATTTATCAAGGTTAATGAGACAAGGAAACACCAAGCCCCCAAGTCAATTAAGTCCTCATAAAATCCAAAACTAAGATAAAAGAAGAAACATGAGAGAGAGAGAAAGGCATGATCAACTATCCTACTAAGGTATTGCCTTACTATGGATCATGCAAAGAGAAATCACTACTACAAAAGATGGAATTGATAGTCTAGCAAGCTCTATGAGATACTATTCAACCCATTGAAATAGAGAGGACTGGTCTTTAAGGAAAACTTGTCTCCATTAAGGGAACCAGAAAAGTGGTCACTCTAAGTCCTACCCAATGAAAGCGAATAGTCTAAGGACCAAATGAAGGAATAAATAGTCTTAGGATCCACTGAATAATTCATATGGCATGATAATGTAAACATGAACAGAAGGAAAGCATTGTATCCTTAGCTATCTCCATAGTGTGTGTCGAAAATGTGAAACAAATAATGGATTGTATTCCCCTATGTTAAAGTGATTGAAAATGCCTTACCAGGAGCAATGGTTTTAATGGAAAATACATACACCCACAAGAGATGTTTCCACTATGAGATACCCCCAAGAAAGGACAAACCAAGGGAAATGAAACACATGAAAAAGAGAGCACAAAAGGGACCAACTAACTCTCGATCAATATGATCATATGATAACTTATATGTGTGTGTGTATACATATACATATATATATATATATGTATATATATATGTATGTATATATATATACATATATATACATACATATATATATACACATATATATATATACATAATATTAGAATTATATCAAAATAAAATTTCATCATCCCCCAAAGATAGAAGAAAAATGAGCATAATGGAAGATCACATAAGAGATACAAAGAAGAGTCTTTTGGGTCAATATTATGGAGACCAAAAAGAATGGTAGTTATTACTTTATGTCATCCCTAATTAAACAATGCAAAGGCACATTTATGAACAATAGCACATGCACAACATAACATGTATACAAAATATAGAAGAAGTGAGATAAAAATAGAGGAATGTCACAATAGGTCGATTCCTTTATCACCTTGTGCCAATGGAGCAACAAGGTTTGTTTAAAAAAATATAATTAAAACATAAAAAAAGTAGTACATCACAGGAGAAGCACAACACAATAGACAAACTCATAAAAGAATCCACTGTATAAGAGGATATAATGAAGCATATCATCTCTCCCCACCATCTCGGTCTATATTTTTTAGGGAAGGTGGGAAACATGCAAGAGGATCACTATCAAGCACAATAGGTGGAGCCACTACAAGTTCAAAACAAGGACCATGCTCTAATGGTGAGTTACTTTGTTTTTCACTAAGAGAAATAGATAAAAAAATTTACAAATATAGCAGGTAAATCTTGATTAACATCAATAAGCTCATACATATCATTAGAATCATTTGCATCATTTACATTAGAAACATTGAAATCATCATCATCAAGAGTATCTTCTTCATCCAAATTAATCACAAGATAATCTTGAATATGAATAGAATTATCGTGTTTGTTCAGCTTCATCTTCTTTAAATTAACTTCCTCCGTTGGACAATGCATAGGTTGGTCAAAGTGAATCAAAGCATCATTAGGTGTCTTAGGGGAGGAAATTTTTGGGACTCGTGCTCATAGGCCCTAGCATAGCTTCTATGGTAGCGGTCATGAGCACAATGGTTACATTTAGTTTTTTTTTTAATTTGAGGTGGTTAAGGATCAATAAACATCAGGTCAATTTATTTTTTAGGAAGAAGAATAGAAGACACCACACTAGGTTGAGAGATAGTAGGTGCATGGAGTATTTATGAGATATAATAGGTGGAAATGAAGCATAAATAGGAGGTATGTGAGGTGTAGGAAGAATTCTAGTTTCAGGGCAGGGAGATGGAAAAACCTTAGGATTGATAAGTTCACAAATATTTGGAATTTGATTTTTTTATACGATATGAAGAAGTTATCTTTGCACGGTTGAACTGGTTCAGGCATGGAAAGCCAAATGAAGTCAAGGTAAAAATTCCCTTGAGTAGCTAAAGGTCGGTAGAGACTATGCTTAATCTTGATGATTTCTCCATCATGGGAAAATTTCAAAAACCTGATGGATAGGATAGACTATAGATTTCATGGAAGTGAGCCAAGGAAGGCCAAGTTTAACTTGAAACTGATCAGAAATTGGGTTAACAAAAAAGGTGACATCTAAGATTTTCTTACCAACTTAAATGGGAAAGGTAATGGAACCATGGGTAGGATAAGTAAAACCATTGAAATTTTGTATCATCACATTAGATTTGGTATAGGAATCATGCTAAAGGTGTCTTGTGTAAAGGTGTTCTTCAGTTATAATATTCAACATGCAATTAGGATCTACAAGAAATCCACAATAGGGAAGACTATTAATCTTTGAAATAGTGTAAAGAGGACCATCAAGTTCCCTAATAGTCTCCTTAGGATCAAATATAATGAAAAGATCAGGTTCTAATTTAATATTTGGTTTGGATTGATTAATAAGCTTGAGAAAACTATTGGCCTCGACACATTAAGTGTCATAGTTCACAATGGTAGGAAATTCAATAATATTGGTGATAGAAAAAGGTAAACAATGGGTAGACTCAATGGTATTGGCAGAATGGGAAGTTGAGGGATTAGTATAAATTTGAAATTTTTTGTTGAGAGGGTAAACAGATTTGTTTCCTTGATCATTAACACATTCAATATATATATATATATATATATATATATATATATATATATATATCATTAGAAACAATGAGGTCTTGGACAATCTCTTGGATAACGGATTCCAAATGGAAACACTTTTTAGTATCATGACTAAGTTGACTATGATATTGGCAAAAAGATTAGAGATCAAAGTTCTTGGGAGTTTTTTTTCAAGTACCAATTGGCTTAGTGGGATGAAGTGTTAAGAAATTATAATTAATAATCTTCAACATCACATTATTCAAAAATTCAAAATGTGGTGTAAAATTACGAGAAGGCATATATATGATGACAAAGGGGTCATAGCTTTGGATGCTACTACCACTTGTACATCAATTTTTTTTTATGAATTGTTGATCTTGATGAATCCTTAAGGTTTTTGAAATTTTTGAAAAGGTTGGGATGCAACACATCTCTTATCAATCATAGCCATTGGAGTGGTGCTCTTAATTTGACTCACTTGAAGCTAATAATTATGAAGCACTACACATAATTGAGTAAAAGAGGATAATTCAAAAAGAAATATATTATATCTAATGTATTTTTTGTAAATTAGCAATGAAAATACATTGAGAATCAATATCATGCGCAAGATAAGAAATCTGAGTATGTAAATAGTTAAATCTACCAATGAAATCAGATGCTTTTTCTCTAAAACCTTATTTATAATGCATCAAATTAGTAAAATAAATATTAGGACCAATATGTTTTTGAAACTATTGAATGAAAGAATTAGCAAATTTTTAAAAAGAATAAATGAAATAAGGAGGTAAATAATAATACCATTACAAGGCCTTATCTCAAAATTTTCTAGTCAACAGTTTAGCCATGAATCTATGATCATGATAAAAAACACTACACAATGTTTGAAAGGTTTTCACATTAGTCAATGGACACCTTTACCATTGTAAGTTTCCAAATGATGTATTTATATGTATTTAGGGATAACGACATGAATAATGTCTAAGGACAAAGGACTAGCAATGTCACATGTAAGAATATTGAATTTGGATTGAGTCATACGGGTATTTTTTTGTTGCAAGGATGAAATAGTTTGAGAAAGACTATTGATAGTGGATTCAATAGAAAGGTTGGTATGAGACATATGTAAAAGGTTTAAACCATTATGTAAAATGGAAGGAACATTGGAATATTAAAGTGGGACATTATTGTAGGTAGGTATGGAGGAAGGTTGGGAAACACATGGAACACTTGAAGGAGGAGGAACAAAAGGATTAGGAGTGCTTCCAAGACTAACATGTGTAGGATTAATTATAGGAGTCAAAAATAGTGATTTTCATAGAGGTCAAAGATTTTGAAGAGCATAATGACAGTCTCTGTGACTTTCAGGGTTCCGTAGCTATGTTTGGAATCAGATAGCACAAGGTTTTAGCAAAGAGGAACAGAGTCATATTCAATGAGAAAAAGATTCATGGAGTTAGGATAGTCAATAGATCTGAGCCATAAGTTCAAGGAAGGAGTGACCCATACCCCTGGATTTCTTTGAATACTTCACATCACAAAAAATTATCTTAGAAAATTTAAGATTTCATGACAATGAACTTCTGATCCATATAGATAATGAAATGGAGATAAATGTTAATTATTTTTGTTTTGACACTTCTTTTGGACAGTAAACTTGTTTTTTCAGAGATTAGGATCAGTATGAAGCCTCTTAAATGTGACTAGAAAATACTAACTTGACTCATTCACAACCCTTGATTAGATAAAGGTAAATATATTGTTGACTTTCAGAGTGACATTATACAAAATTTACTGAGATTGTCTTTACAATGACAGTTAGGTTGAGATACCCCCAAAACCATTGTTAGATCAACTTGATGACCTATCCAATATAAAGGTTCTTATAAGTTTTTCAAGTCCATAATCAATTCCTTGAATCATTAAAAATTGAAGATATTCATGAATTAATCACATAAGGAATGACTCACAAACAACAATAAAATGCATGGTATAGCCCGTGTAGGGCATCAATTTTCTTCTCATAAACAAAACCATTTAAACTAAGATCAATCCCATCTTGAGAAAGAAAAGGGAAAAAAGGACCAGTGCTTGAGAAAGAAAAGGGAACACATTCACTACCTTGAAGATTGAATCGAAGAAGCAATGGAGATGAATGAAATCTCTGAGCAATATATCATGAATCCTTCTATTTTGCCGCAAAAATGCTTCTGTCCTTGCCTGCAGCTAAAGGAAAATATTGTGTATGCATATACCGAACCCAAAACCCTTCAATCCACATGCGTGGGAAGCCAAAATATGGCTTTTCCCATTACCAAACGCTCAATCCTTGCATGTGGGAAGCCAAAATATTGTTTTTCCCACTACCAAACGTGCGCGAGAAGCCAAAATATTATTTTGGCCATTACCAAATGTTGTAAAATGCCCCATCATGATTTTTATGTGTCCCTATTTTATATATTATTAGTAATTAATTAATTAATAAGGTTCATTCTATTTTAACTTTTAATTAATTGATTTTTGTTTTTAATTAATTATTTTTAATTTTTAATTAATTAATAATTATAATAAATAATATATTTTAGGTAACCTATATTATATAGAGATTGGTGCTATATTTATTTTGTCTTTATTATTTTTTAGTTTATAAAAATAATTAAAATAGTTTTGGCCAAAATTTTATATAGGATCAAGAGGCAACTTCTAAGTCTAGTGTTCTTTATAATGTATCTCAATCGGGGCAATTTTTCTAATGATTTAAGCTCAAATTATGGTTCTCTAGTTAACTACTATTTAGGAATGAGAAGACAAAAATTGTGCCTTCCTTCTTGAAAATGTGATGCTCTCATTGAAACCATTGTTCACACCATTAAAGCTATGTTCTAACTGCACTTGAATCATCAAAATCTTATATATCCTACTCATTGCTTGCCCTTTCCCATGAGATTCAGTCTTTTTCCCGTGCCTTACCTGATGCTTACATTTCAAACAACTTCTCATTAACAAAATCATGTGTTCATGGCGCATTTACTTGCTTTGTACTCATGTTCATCATGCATCCTCTACCATTCTTGAAAAATATTTTCATTACTATTTATCACAAGTATCAAGTTCTTCGCTGAAAGGAGTCATCATGTGATATCTAGCCACCATTTTCTCCTCCTCCATGCTTTCTACAAGTAAACTAGGTTTTTTTCCCTGATCCACACATGTAACCCAAGTTGACATTCTTGGATTAAAATTTTGATCCAAGAGTCAAAGAAAACTTTAACTTCCAATTTTTCCTCCATTACTTTATATGTATGGTATTTTTATAAAATTATCAATTGCACCTTGTTATGCAATGGGTATGTCAAAGAGGTATGAAAGGTTGGTTTAAAAAAATTGACCTATGTTTTTTACATATATTTCTATATTACATGAGGTGAATTAGTGGACCATTTTGTGAATGTTGTTTGTGTAACAAATTTTCAATGGAGAAGTGATAGCTACAAATGAGTTAAAACAAATCCTATGAAACAAGAAGACAATTAGGCTTCATTATCACACCATCCTAACTTTCCCAATTCTCACAAAAAAAATAAATGAAATTGCACAAATAAAGTATTAAATTTAAATATAATATATTCTTTATTATAATATTATTAAAATCAACCAAAAATTATTAACAATAGAAATACAAATACATTAATATCAAATTATGCACAAATAAGGATAATGATAGTATATCAAAGTGAATAGTAATTTTTTGATATAAGCTTCTATTTGTACTAAGATAATAAGCTTTTATTTGTACTAAGAATATAAGTATATGATATTATAAAATGTTAATATGTAAACGAGTATTAATCATTCATTTAGTCATTTTTATTATAAGGGTGACTAATTATTTAGTCATTTATTTGGTCATTTTACCCGATGACCAAATTGGTCATTTATTTAGTCATTTATTTAGTCATTTTACTCGATGACCAAATTGGTCATTTATTTAGTCATTTAAGTTGTGATTTTACCCGATGACCAAATTGGTCATTTATTAAGTCATTTATATTTGTGAATTGCAAAAAAATGGTAGAACATGATCAATTTTAGTCACCTGGTCATTTATTTGCCCAAATTCTACTAGTGTCTTATCAATTTCAAAAATATATCTTGGTGGGTAGAGTCCATATCCAACTCTTTCTGATATAATCGCTAGCAATGATGGGAATTCCTCATAATATGGCATCGCCACTTCTCCTCTGACACAGTGGACTGCACTACTCAGAAGTCAAATCGACTAAGTAAAATTTCACCTTTTCTGGCAGAGCAGAATTTCCTCTTCGCTCATCCTATTTCTCAAGAGCGTAACGAAAAATTTCCACACTCTTATGATCTAAACTTAGTAAGATTCAAAAAAAAAAAAATTCCTAATTATTGCTTCCTTGGGGCTGCAAATGTTGATATGATGGAAATAAAGTTTATAGAATATGGCTGAGATGTGATGATAAATCTGCAAGTAGATTTTCGATAAGACTTTGCATTGGGTTGCATGATAAGCTTGGAGGAAAGATTATATAGCAATTCTTTACTTCGGGCTAGTCATTTTATGGCAGTTGTGGGTTAGAATTGGTTTTAGTAGAGGTCAACTCCAGTTCAGATTTTATAGCCATGGATACTATGATTAAGCTCCGCTCATATTTAGAACAGGATGCTTTCAAAAACCCTATTAATGCCTCTAGACTAAAAGAGGTATGCAATTTCCATCACAAATTAGTTCTTCATGTTGTGAGGTAAGTGTTAGGCTTCAACTTCCTTAGCATGAACCATAGATTTAGAGTCAAACCGTACATTTGTGTCATTTTCTTGGCAAGTATACTAGTGGCTGGAGGACGAAAATTCTTAAAAGAAGAATTATGCAGCCGACTCTTTGCAGAAGAATGCCTAATTGGCCTGCATGGGGAAATAACAAATATTGATGTTGATCTTATCACTCCCTTACCCTAGGATATAGCCACAATTATGTCAGCAGGGGACTCATTCCTAGGTTTTGGGGCCAATCCTTGGAGGAACATCTATGGCGGGCCTCCAAGGAGACTTTTCATTCTATGGGGCTAGGAATGGGAGGACCATCAAATTAGGAGATATATGATGAAAAAGAGGCATTTCTTTCCTCATGAAATTCCTGGGTATTAAAGATGGATTGGATATTCCCTTTGGGGATGATTTGGATGAAGACCTCAACTTGGTATACCAGTAAAAGTATGATGAGAAGATGGATGGTCTAGGAAGCAAGGACTCCTCTGAAAACAAGGATGACAATGAAGGAGATGAGGATGAGGATGAGGATGAAGCAAATGAGGCAAAGGAGGATGAGGCTACAGTAGAACATGAGGTTGATGATGAAGATCATGTCAAAGACAAGGAAGATGAGGAGTAGGATAATTGTTAGAATATGTAATCTTTCCTTGGTGAAATATATTATAAACCAAGGTAGTTTAGTTTATTTATTATGTAAGTAGGAGATTCCTATAGAATCCCTACATGAACACATGTCCTCTTGTCCATGT
>MU223196.1:240423-260978 GCA_018584345.1 Thuja plicata
ATTCCTCCTTAAGAGGAAATAGCACAAGTGGCACACACATTATGAATGTGGCTCACATGCACATGGGAGTTACATTCAACTCCTTTCTTCTCATCTCTACATAAGAGATGCTTCTTTTCTCTTTTTTATTCATTCACTTGCAACACTTAGTTTCTCATTCTCATTCTCTTGAAGCATTGTATGAGCATTTTGCTCTCATTCTCTTTCTCTCTCTCTCTTAGGCTTTTTGGCCCATTCATAATAATATCACGGGGGTTTTTTTACGCTTTTCCCCCTTCAAAAATATTGTCTCATATTGTATGGTGAATGCTTCTAGACTTGGTTATTTCATGGTATGCATTTCCTTACACTTTGCTCATTAGATTAAACAAGATCTTTTTTGCTCTTCCTTATCATTTCTTACAATAATGACAGCATGTAGAATTCAGATGAGCACGATGGGGCAGAAAGTGTTAATTCTGCAGGGAGCTCTAAAAATGACCCCACCTCTACCTTAGACTAGATCATTGAGCTAAGTGCACTTGGAGATTTTTATGTTAATTATGATCAGTTTCTCTAGTATTTTTTTCCTTCGATTGTATTGAACTTAAAATGTGCGGTTTTAGTGGGTGGGAGCATTAGTTGCTCATTTTGGTTTTAGATTAAAATTGTTGGTAGTTTTTGGATGCTTTATACAAACTTGTATGCTTTTATTATATTAATTAATGTATAGTTGGGAAATGGAAGCACTTCCATTGTAGACTGGTTTAGCCTTCTGATTAAGTGGTTTTGGGTCATTTCAAGTGCCTTGAATGGGTCCCTAACTTGGATCTGGCCTTTTCCCCTTGTTCTACCCCATTTCCACATTTTCCAGCTTATTTCTGACACCCTAGACTGCAAAACTGGGACTTTGACCTCAAGGTCAAGGTCCACCCTTTTGGGTCAAGTTAAACCTTGACCTTGACCTAGGTCAGAATTGATCTTTTTCTAACCTAGGGTTCAAATTCTAGATTTCCAGGGTTTCTGGATGTCGAGCTTTGGAAAGAGTTGATTCCCTCTTCTGAGTCGGTTGTTTTGGTCTTCGAAACAACAAATCTTAAATTATATTTAATATAGGTCCCCTTTTAGGGGTATAGGTCTAATTGGAATTTAATTCTCCTATGTAGGCCTCTCTATAATATTGTGCTCTAGATTGGTATATAAGGAAGCTTTCTCCTCTCATTTTCTCTAACCATGATCATCAACTTTCAAAGACTTGAAGAGTGAAATCCCAAGGTGAAGAACCATCAACTAAGTGAAAGCTAAGGAGAAATATTTGAAGCAATCCAAGTATCCATTGAAGCATTCATTCATTCTCAAGCATTCAAGCACTTCTCAAACACTCATTTCATCAAGAAGATCCATTGGTGGTCATTGAAGGATTCAAGCTCCATGCATGGAGCTCTCTTGTTGAATATTTCTCCATTCACATTCCTCCAAGCCTCTTCCTATTCCAAGATCCATTCAATATTTGTGTTGACAATCTACAACCAATTAATTTGAGACATCCTACATTCTACATCCATTTGGTGCATGCATACTTGTGGATTCACGGATTTGAATCCGCCACAAGGGCTTCTACAAGCAAAGTGAATTTGTTCATTTACTTTGTTTTACTTATGCAATTTCAATTATACTTTGAGGTTAATTCCAAAATTGGGGTTTGACCAAGGCAAACCCCTCCCCCCCAACAAACAAATCCATTTTTCTTGCAGGTACAAGTTCGGAATAGCAGATCGGTGTGCAGATTCGGATACCCTTTTTGGCAAACTTTCAAGATCCAGAAACAGATTTCCTATCGGAGAATTTTTAGGTTGATTCTTCCCTAGGTCAGAATCAGAAATTCTGGGTCAATGGTGACATTGACTTAAGGGTCAAAATCAGAACTGTGTCAGAACAAAAAAATATTTCTAGGTTTTGTTCATCTCTACATTTCTATTCTAGATCCGGTCTCATATTTTCCAGAAACTCGGTGCAGACCCCCAAAAATAGCATTCTTCAAATCTGCAACATTTCAAGGTTAGTACTTTTCTCCTATTCATTTCAATTAAAGTTCTTAATCTATCTAAACCTATCACACATTCAAATCTATAAACAGGTATTTAAGATCTTCCTCTTTGATCTTATTTCTAAATGAGTGATTCATTTATACATTGATCCTTCCTTTGGGGTTAATTAATTTGGATCCTTCATTTGTGTATCTAAGAATAAAAGGAGAGCATCTCATTTACCCCCTACATTCCAAATACATCTATTTCATATAAATAACATATTTAAATGCATCTCTATTTCTTATCTTACATTTTGGTGAACCCACGATAGACAACTCTTTCTTTTTGGTGTTAGATTTACATCTTTTATGTTAGGTCTTGCATGTATATTAGATTATTTTTCTTTTATGTTCTTGCATTTATATTCCAAAAATTAAATAATCAAAATCTTTGTTTCCTAAATTAGTTCATTTGAATTGCATTGGTGTATGAGCTTTACCACTTCTAATCCTACTTATACTATCTCGATTCGAAGAAGCCGTAGACTTATGGGTTCCTTTGATCCTGAGTCTTCCTCTCCTTTCCTTAGGATTCCAAATGAAAATTTGACCACTCATGATTCCAATCCTTCTATGGAGCATAAATCTTCTCACTCATCTCATGATGAGGATGATGCTTTAAGAGTTCCTCCTAAAAAGTGCAAAACAATTCAACAGAACTTGATAAAATGGGAAATTGGCTTATTCAAGAAAACCATAATCAAGATTCCATACAAGCTATAGAGGCTCTTAATAAATTCCTTCATGATAGTGATCAAGGTGTTAATCTCTTGCGTGGTATCATTCATCTTGTGCATTTGAATTTTAAACCTTTATCTCAAGAGGCTCAAGATCTAGGATTCACTCCTCCTGTCACTAGTGAGGGACCTTCTTCTATTCCTTTACCTAGCATTCTTACTTATACTCATCCTTTAATAACTACATCTCTCCCAATTTCATCTATTCATGTGATTGTTCCACCTGTATCTCTACCTACCTCACAACAATCATATCATAGTGTTCCTTTTACTTATTCCAATCCCCTTCCAAATGTGGTTCCAAGTGTTCCACCAGTTGTGTCTTCCATTCCTGCTACTTCCTACACTTTTCCTAGTGTTCCTAATATTTCTATGCCACCTATTTCTTCTAATGATTCCATAGTTATTAGTTTGGCTCAAACTGTGTCATCTTTATAACAACAACTTGCATCCTTAACCCAATCCAAGTTTAGCATTCCTACATGTGACATGGGTAGTCCTTTATCCTTAGACATTATTCTTTCTCCTATCCCTCAGCAATCCGATATGCCTCATCTTGAGAATTACAATGGTAAAGGCGATCATGTTACTCATGTTAAAACATTTCAAATCCTTTGTAGTGATTATGCTCATGACCGTAGGATTTTATCTAAGTTGTTTGCTAGGACTCTTCGTGATAAGGCCTTGCAATGGTATTTTTCTTTACCTCCTTATTCTATTGATTCTTTTCCTAAACTTGCTAATACATTTATCAAACAATTTCAAAATAACATTGGTCTGCAAGTTTTCTTAATTGATTTAATGCATTGTAAACAAAACATTAAAGAAATTTTGACTGATTTTATTGGTAGATTTAAGAATTTGTATGCCCAGATTTCTTATCTTGTTCCTGATATTGATATTCATCATATGTTTATTTCAAATTTACAAAATATATTAGAGATAAGATTTTGCTTACTGAATTTACCTCTTTTCAACAACTTTGTGCTGCACTTCATCATTATCAATTACAAGTGAGTCAATTTGAGAGCACCACTCCAATGGCTCTTGTTCTAGTTGATAAGAGTGACACTGCTCCTAATCCTAATAAGTTTTAGAAACCTATAACTATATCAAGATTAATAAACAGACGAATGTGGTTTTTGATCAAGTTTTTGTTGCATCCAATAATGCCACTTCTACATCCACTGTTTTCTGTATGAATCGTACATTTAGTCCTCTCTCTGAATCTTTACATTATATTATGAGTAGGTTGTTAAGTGATAATAAGATTACCTTGCCTCCTATTCAACCTCTCCCTCCTACTACAACCTCTCCTTCCTACTACAATAGCATCAAAATCCTTTGATTCTAAAGCTTTTTCCAATACCATCGCCAGAATGGCCATGATACTGAAAAATGTTATTCTCTAAAGCATAAAGTTCAAGACTCAATTGATTATAATGCTTTATATTTTGATAATTTTGATGGTAATGGGAAAAAATATGTCTCTCCTCCTAATCAAAACCTTCAAATATATACAAATCCCTTACCTACACATGATACTAATACCATCGCTCAACCATCTTATTTGACTATTGTTTATGATTCAAAGATGAATGATCTTAATCACATTTTTAATCATGTGGAGTGTGTTGTTTCACCTCAACCTACTATTCAAGATCCTTCACCTCCACTTCAACTTCAAGTTCCACCTAAACCTCAGAAACAAACTAAGGATAAACAACCTCAGGAACTTTCAATTACCTTTGATGATTCTAAGACTATTAAGGCTCCTAATGATCCCCTTTATATTTATGCTAGGATATCTAAGATACCTTCATGTGGTTGTCTTTTTAATCCCACATCTTTAATAAATTTCATTACTGAGGAAAACCTTTTTATGAAAAACCTACAACGTGATTGTTATGATCCATCTGATACATGGATCCAAACTTGTAATGGTTTTCTCTATCTTGTACTTGGTTCTATTAACTTGCATGTTGAACTTTATGGAAAAGTTGTAGATACTACCTTCATTTTCATTCCTACTTCTGATCAATTTCAAGTCAAATTTGGTTTTCCTTGGATAACTGCTATGCATGCTATTTCTTCTCCTATTCATAAGTGTATTAAGTTCATTCATAATGGAGAAGTGAAAATGATTAATCATAGTTTGTATCAACCTCCTAGGCCTAGAGATTGTGCTACTCTTGATTTTTTTTGGCCTTCATTACCTAATTCATGTCCTCCTCTCCCTAACAACCTTTTTTGTTCATATCAAGCCTATAAACATCGCAAGATAGTGGAGTTAAGCATGCCTCAGATAGATCTTAACCGTGGTATTTTGCCCACTCCTTCTATACCTCCTTTATCCATTACTGCTAGCTCTATTACTCAACCTCCCAGTGTCATTTCTCAGCCTAATGTGAATCCTACCAATCCTCCTACATAACCTATGAAGGAACCAGTTGTTATTCCTCCTAGTTCTCAACATGTGTCAAACAAAGAAAAATGTAACAAATCTGCTAATGAACATCGTAAGAAGCATAGAGCTAATTCTAGGGCCCGTTCTTTTGTTCTTTGAAATTATTTACCTTCTTTTGAACAACCTATGCCTGATGTGTTGGAGGAAGTTAATGTTCATAATGATGTTAAGATGAATGATTATGATGATCCTATTCGCATCTTAGATCCTATTTTAATTAATCTTCATGATTAAGATACTCTTGATGATCCTATTGATCCTAGTGATGAATATGAGACCATTAATCTTGATACTGATTTACCTCATATGCATTCAACTCAATTGATAATTACACCTAGTAACGAGCAACACAATTCTCCAGAGGATCTTTGTTTGGAACTGGCTATTATTCCTACTGTATTGGATATAGTCCTTCTTGCGAGTTTCCCACCTTCCCTAAATGAAATAAACTGAGATGGGGAGGATAAATGATGCGCTTGATTGGCTTTCCCTACATGGTAGCCCTTTTTTGTGTTTGCATGTTGTATTGTGCTTCTCCCGTAATGTGTTTTCTAAATGTTTGTTAGACTCTTTTATGTGACCCTTGCTACTTTGTTGGTGCAAGGTGATAAAGGAATCAAACCTGATGTACAATTCTTCTATATGTATCTTTAGTCTTCTATATGTTTTTTTCATGTTATTTTGTACTTGTTCTATTATTTGTAAATTTTTTCCTTGTGTAGTCCGCTTGGCTCTGCGAAATGTTAGCACTGATTCTTTTTGGTCTCCATGTTGTGGTCTGAAAAGACTCTTCTTCGTAACTCTTGAGTTTTCTTTCCTCCACTGTGATTGTAGTTCTACTTTCTTTGGGGAATGATGTCAATTTATTTGAAATAATATCATATCTATATATAAATGTTATCTTATGATCATACTAACCCCACAGTAGGTAGATCCCTTCTGTGTTCTTTGTATGTTTATGTGATATTTCCCTTGATTTGTCTTCGTTTGGGGGCATCTCATAGTGGAAACATAATCAGTAGAGTTGTTTATGTTTCTATCAAAGTCGTTGCTCCTATTAAATTTTTAGCAATGACTTTAACATGGGGGCATATGCTCTACTCACTTTTTGCACACACGCACGTTCAAAATATTTTCAAAAAACTTAAAACTTTTTCCCTTTACGGATTGAAAACTAATCCTTAAAGCATGGATATTTTACTTTATACGATCTCTTGATCCCTCCAGTTTCAATTTACAATGTTTTGATCCCTTAAGGTTGGAAGGTGTCCTTAAGACCAGATCTCCCTGATGGGATGACTAGTGAGTAGCCACATTCACTAGGCGGTTCAACTCCATCTTTCTAGTTGCACTGTTTCCTTATGTGGTTTACAATGGGACATAAGTTCTCATTGGGCGAGGTAATCATACCCTCTCTCTTTTTCTCCTTAAACTGGTGATGTCTCTCTTATCGTGATCTTAGGTTTGATAAAGAATTAAGTCCCTGGGGGCTTGAGGATTCCTTTGTCCCTTTTGATTTCAATAAGATTATATGTTCTTTATGATCTCCTTTACCAAGAGTTTGCATTGATTCCATACTGTTGCTAAAGTGGGGGCTAAATGTATAGTGAAAAAATGGAAGCACTTCCATTGTAGACTGGTTTATCCTTTTGAGTAAGTGCTTTGGGTTCATGTCAAGTGCCTTGAATGGGTCCCTGACTTGGATCTGGCGTTTTCCCCTGTTCTTTCCCATTTCCACTTTTTCCAGCTTATTTATGACACTACAAACTGCAAAACTAGGAATTTGACCTCAGGGTCAAGGTCAAAATTTTTGCGTCAAGGTTGACCTTGACCTTGACCTAGGTCAGAATCAACCTTTATCTAACCTAGGGTTCAAATTCTAGATTTCCAGGGTTTCTGGATGTCCGGCTTTGGAAAGAGTTAATTCTCATTGGGTCAGCTGTTTCAAACTTCGGAACAACAGATCTTAAATTATATTTAATATAGGTCCTCTTCTATGGGTATAGGTCTAATTAGAATTTAATTCTCCTATGTAGGCCTCACTAGAATATTGTGCTCTAGATTGGTATATAAGGAAGCTTTCTCCTCTCATTTTCTCTAACCATGATCATCAACTTTCAAAGTCTTGAAGAGTGAAATCCCAAGGTGAAGAACCATCAACTAAGTGAAAGCTAAGGAGAAATATTTGAAGCAAGCCAAGTATCCATTGAAGCATTCATCCATTCTCAAGCATTCATGCACTTCTCAAGCACTCATTTCATCAAGAAGATCCATTGGTGGCAATTGAAGGATTCAAGATCCATGGAGCCCTCTCGTTGAAGATTTCTCCATCCACGTTCCTCCAAGCCTCTTCCTATTCCAATATCCATTCAAGATTGGTGTTGAAGATATACAATCAATTGATTTGATACATTCTACATTCTACATCCATTTGGTGCATGCATACTTGTGGATTCATGGATTCAAATCTGCCACAAGGGCTTCTACAATAAAGGTGAATTTGTTCATTTACTTTTTTTACTTATGCAATTTCAATTATACTTTGAGGTTAATTCAAAAACTGGGGTTTGACCAAGGCAAACCCCTCCCCCCAACAAACAAATCCATTTTTCTTGCAAGTACATGTTTGAAACAGCAGATCAAAGTGCAGATTTGGATACCCTTTTCAGCAAAATTTATGGATCCAAAAACAGATTGCCTGTCGGAGACTTTTTAGGTTGATTCTGCCCTAGGTTGGAATCAAAAATTCTGGGTCAATGGTGACATTGACTTGAGGGTCAAAATCAGAACTATGTTAGAATAGAAATATATTTCTAGGTTTTTTTCGTCTCTACGTTTCTATTCCAGATCTAGTCTCATATTTTCTAGAAACTGAGTGAAGACCCCCAAAAATAGAATTCTTCATATCTGCAACATTTCAAGGTTAGTACTTTTCTCCTATTCATTTCAATTAAATTTATTAATCTATCTAAACCTATCACACATTCAAATCTATAAATGGGTATTTAAGATCTTCCTCTTTGATCTTATTTCTAAATGATTGATTCATTTATGCATTGATCCTTCCTTTGGGGTTAATCAATTTGGATCCTTCATTTGTGTATCTAAGAATAAAAGGAGAGCATCTCATTTACCCCCTACATTCCAAATACATATATTTCATATACATAACATATTTGAATGCATCTCTATTTCTTATCTTACAATTAATATATCTATCTCAGCCTCGGCCTCTTATGCATCAAAAAAAACATACATTTAATGTCATTGTTACTCCTTTAATTGATCACTTGATTATAACCCATGAACATCACTGTATTTTAAAACTACAAGTCACTACCTTGTCTCCCAATATCTTCTCCTTGGTAGGACTTAAATATTCCTTTTTCTTTCATGGTGACATGGTTAGGAGCTATTCCTATTCAAGCAGTTTATTCCTCTTTGTACTGTTTTCAGATCTTTAACTTTTATCTTCAAAATAGAGATATACATTGTGTTGGCATTTGATATCACTATTTAAATCACCATTGTTAAGTTTCCTTGTACAACACTTCTTTTACATTACATACAACACTATTTTTATACTAACAATAGTTGCTCTTTGACAAAATATTAATGTTGTATTATTTAAATTTGTTGCTCAATTTTTCCCTCTCATGATTTGGCACTCATGCCTCAAAAATACTCTTCTCTGATGATGAATCTGCTCCTATTATTAGATTTATCAATGGTCACTCTTTCATCTCATAACTCACCATGTTGTTAAATAGTAGAAAAACCTTAATAAATAGTCACTATCTTCTTAAGAATAGCATAACAGTGACTTGTTATCAATCAAATCCTCTCAAGAATAATAAAAAAATCAGGTCAAGGAATTCATAAAACTTAGGAAATAGTGGAATAACATTCAAAACATTCTTCTATTAACCTCAAATATGATTGATATATGTTGAACGAGAAGAAGGGTGACCTCTAGAAGCAGTCAATGTTGAATGTGCTCTTCAAAAAAAATGAACAAAGAAACCTTGGAACAATCATAGAATCCTTATGAGATTTGATGGGATCCAATAATAATCATAACCTCATAGAAGAAAAATAAATCCTATGAAATGATCCCATCCAAACAATGAATAACTCATATTTTTGAATGACTTTTTCATCTAGAATGCGTTGAAAGAGGAGAATGGAACACATAAGGCAGCATGAGGTCTATCGAAACATGAAACCTTACCCTATAATATTTTTATTGCATGAAATACTAATTATTTTATTCTACCTATGTTTTCCTCATTATTGAATCTAGTCTTTCCTTTGATGACTAACTAGTCACCTCATGAATCTGTCATTCTTTGCATTTAAGAACTATTGTTCATTGATTCTTTTGCTAAATATTTGCCTCTACTTAGGCTCTCCATGTATCTTGATGTCTTGTTTATTGATGTTTTCTAAAATAAAATACTTCTCTTTGACAAGGTTTTTTTTTCTTTAATGAGATATTTCTCTTTATTTGATCTTCCTTGAATGAAAACTGCAGCCCTTAGGTTGAATGGCCACCACTCTTGACTTGAAAATTGTTGTTCTTGATGAAGGATTTTTGTTATTTCCTTGTCGGCCATTTAACTTTGGCATGAAATCAGGCTTCTTATTCCTCATTACTCTCCTCTAACCTTATTCAAAACTTCCCTTGACCACGGGTTAGAAATGGGTTTTCTACAATTTTAAACAGAATGAAATATAAACTTCCCTACAAAGGAAAACCATGTGTTTGTTTTCTTGTAAGCTTGACTTTTAACAAGTTAGCACTTACAATAAAACATGGTGAAGGACTTAAGACTTAAAACAAATGGAAAAACCCTATTTAAGATATAAAATGAACTTTTGAAACCTTAAGATCATTAACTCAAAACACTATTAACATACAAACTTGACCTAAGAACATTGTCCAAAATGAAAACCAAAGCTAAAAATAAGACTATAAATATAATTGAGGCCTAGGTTCAAAAGTGCAAATTACAAGAAGAACAAAAGTACATAACACTTAGATTTACATGGAAAAACCTGGTAAAATTATACCATAAAAAAAACTACAGAAAAATTTCTTTCATATTGATTATCATGGATTTTCATAGTTATAACAATCTTCAAAAAATGTACATAAAAACATGAATTTGAGTTACATATTGTGTGTGTATTTTGTGGACCTGCAAGCTGCAACAAAACACTTCAATATGTCATTGCATTAGTCAGATAAACATGAAATAACAAAGGAAAAGAACATATACATCACTAAAATTGACATATTTCTCCCTATCTAAGAAGAGTAGGAAATATGCTATAATTTTCCCTCAGATTATGCATAAATCAGTGACACATTCATGCTTAGAGTGGAAGATTTAAAGAATGCAAGCTAAATACTCAAACAAGGTTCATTTTAGGTGCTCCAAATGAAAGATTATGTAATTACTATGAAAAATGAACTAAGAATGCACTTAGAGTGTTAGAAATCAAAGCAGCATAAGATTACTTTAAAATTCTAAAATTAGGGGCCCATTGAGCTCAAAATTCATTCCTTTTATAGAAGAATTTGAAGAGTGAGAGGTCAGGATTGAGTTGTGAAGAGAGGTGGAGATTGAATCCTTGGTTATCCATGTGAGGTGATCCAAGTGATTTAACTCTCATTGGCTAATGGATTGACTTTCCATTTTGCAAGTGAGGAATTGTAATTAGGAGGTTTTATTTAATTCCTTTTAATTAATTACCTTAGCCATGTATTTAATTCTTTTGATTTAATTGATTTCATTTGATTTAATTGGCTAAGGCAATTAATGTAAATTAGTGATAAGATCACTAGGAAATTAAATTTGATTTAAATGAATTATGCCAATTAATTGAAGAATTTTCTTGATATAATTAGGGGTATGATCACACTTAGGGAAAATAGGGTCTTTGGTCAGAGTAGAACAAATTAGGGTGGTAGTATATATAGTATATATGGTACCACCCTAATTTTCCAACAAAATGTGTACACCCATGGCTACTAGACAAAAGTTAACAAAAAATGATGATACAAAAGAAGTGAATCAAACCCTTTACAGGTCAATGATTGGAAAGCTTCAAGAAGTGAATCTTCCAACAATTCCAAAATCTAGAGCAATATCAGGTCTACTGTGCACAACATATTGCAGCTTTCCAATCATTTACCTGTAAAGGGTTTGATTCACTTCTTTTGTATCATCATTTTTTGTTAACTTTTGTCTAGTAGCCATGGGTGTACTTACATTGAATTACGTAAAATTAAAACTCAATTAAACAACATAATAAAAGAGTCAATTTAAATGGGTGTCGCAAATACAACTTACAAATACTAATTAAAATCCTCATGGATAACTATGAAACCTACATAAACTCACATCCACTACACATGTTGCAGGGTACGTAGTAATCACTCTAACCATATAATATAATATTCAAATTAGGTATCACATGTGTTATGCTGATACAATATTACAATAGAATGAATGATAAGTACATATCCACCAATGAAGAATCATAAAGAGCTCAACTGCATAAGAACCATCGAGCACTAGAATAAGGACGTCGAATCTCAAATGGTAAAGAATCACTACCACCGGTCCACGTGGAACTACGAAGGTCTACCCCACCATGATGAGTAGAAAAAAATAGACCCCACTTGGATATTCAAAACCAAAGAAGGAAGTAACCACTACGCAAGGGGATCCTGACAGCTCTCTAACTCCAAGTGTACTACACATACTGAAAGATAAGACTCACTAATCTAGAGGAAACTAACACACATAGGAAATCTAGACTTTGTATAGAAAGGTGTCATCATGTACATCTAACCCTTAAGTTTTTTCCTATTAATCTCAATGGATCCCGACACTCAAGTAACCATACACAATATCAATGACCTCTCAAATATGCAAAGTCAATAACTATTCAAGACACACACCCCTCAAGTGTTGGAATTAATGGAAAGTGTGTACTGAGAGGGGAGGGGTGAATCAGTACCTCTAAAAACTTTTGTATCATTTAATCAATTAACCTTTGTGTAATCAATTGTATATCCAACTATATGATCTATATTATCTTTATGCAAGATATATCAATTCATAAACTTAACATACATGTGAACACTCATAGAAACATTCATGAAAGTAATTGACACATAACACAAGATATTATATCGTAGAAAACTCGTGTTAGGAAGTAAAAACTATGGTGGGGATGGCACCCACAAAATCTTCACTATCTGCAGATTGGAAGGGGTCGGTTAAGGCTTACAATTTGATCACTTTTGATCATCTACCTGATTAAGAGTATCTATGGAGACCTATTAAAGTCTACTTAGTTAAGAGCTTTAGCAACACTATTGAGTGTGCACTCGGTTAAGAGAATTATAGTTGGACTATTAAATCCACCTTCCTTGAAAGGATTTTTACACTTTGCTTCACTTGTTAGAATGATAGAAAATTAAAATTTGACCTAGTATATGCAATCTCCTATTGCTGATACAAATCCATCAAAGTTTACATGAATGATATTATCACCTAATGTGATTGAATAATACCTATGATTCTCAATAGCCTTTGTTCTTGGTGCTTGCTAACCAAATTCACCTTTTGTTGTTCTAGTTCTTGAAACTTTCAATTCCCTCTTTGAATTGATGTGTGAGCAGCGCATTGATTCAAAGAATGTTTGATGTTGACTTTAGAAAGTTTGAGAATTCCACACTTGATTGAATGAAATGTTTGATGAGATCAGTCTTGCTCTTGATTGAACTAAGACTGATAGTACTGACTTTGAACTTGATTGAACAAAGGTCAATAAAACAAAGATCTTAAAGATACCAATTCTGAACTTGATCGAACAAGAATTGATAATACTAACTCCAAACTTGATTGAATGAAGGTCAATACAAAGATGCCAGGAGATTAATAAGGATCTAAGAATATGTAGACATAGATATATGGCTTGTGAGCATTGAATCCTTCTATCCAACAGTCCCAACTTGATCGAGGGAAACTTCCATGCCCCTAGTCTTTTGATAATAAAGTCATTTTAATGCTTTTTGAGCAATAATTTGATTGATTTTAAGTATGATCATGCCCCCTCAGGAACAAAATTGAAGGAAAAAGAACAAAATCCCTCTGTAGAATGATATATCACTTGAACCAATTGATTGAATCAAGAAATAATCATTTAGAAGAAATGATGAAGTGAAGGTGTGTTAACAGAAAACAAAATTTTACCAAGTTAACTATGTGAAAATGTAATTTATGAGTCTGATAAAATGATGTTGGACCAAGATTTTGATGAATAATGTGCAATTCAGTGATAGAGAACCTGGAAAACTAATTGCATAAAGTCAGAGAATCATTTTCTGAACATGTATGTCAATTCTGCATTTTTGAGAGACTATCGTAAAATGTGTACCATATTGTTGAAAACATCACCTGCACATTCGATTTCATTCCCGGTAGATCATAAAAGAACAAAATTGAATTTTGATAGGTTGGGAGGAGTTTTGGAGCTCCTAAATAGCTCAAAAAGGTCAATATATATCTCAAAAGTTACTTTTTACTCATTCATTTTCATTTTTATCCCCATTAAATTTAGAGCTCTGCAAAGAAGATGGTGGTCCCCATGGAGAAACATTGATTTGAGCTTGCACAACATCATCAGCACCTAGTTGATTACGCACCACCGGTGAGTACATCAATACTTACCTTTTCATGTTTTCAATTTTCATTTTTATCAAATTATATAGTAGATATTAAGAATTTAGTTTTGTGTCACACCCCATGTCCTAGGTTGCATCCGATTAATCCCGTGTCGCATCCTATTTTTGCCAAAAATCCTAGATCGCACCCTATAAATTTAGCCTCGCACCCCATTTTCCAATCTTGTGTCGCATAGGGTAAAATTTTGGTAGTCTTTGAATTTGGTCACGTCCTATAAAAATAGGATCGCACCTCGCGTCTCACGTTGCCTCCTGTTAGAATGGGATCACTTCCTGGATTCCCCATCGTATCTAGGAAATAGTGCATCGCATCCAGTGTTTAGGATTGAACCCCATAAAAACACAATCATTTTCAATTTAGGAGTTAGGTTTTTTCCAATTTTGACTGTTTTGCTCTTTCTGAAGGCCAAAAAGACTGAACTGATAGCTTTTCTACGTAGTTGTCTTAGCTATAATATGCATTTGAACTTGTATTTGTGTTTTACTGATAGATTGATTTTGAGGTAGTGTCTTTTCGGGGACCTCATCTAGGATGAGTCCTTTCTTTATCCAGGGCCTTGATGCATGCTGAGTTACAAATTATAGAATGTCTAGGATTGACTTCACTTATAGATTTACCTAAAATTAGGGTAAATTGAGGGTTCTTGACTGCTCTTGCCGAGAGATGGCATTCAAAGCACAACACCTTCCATCTCCCGACAGGTGAGATGACCTTCACACCTGAGGATGTGTGGTGCATTATGTGTATTCTAGTGATGGGTTGAGAGGTTAAGTTAGAGTCACACTCTGTGATATCTATTGCTTCTACATGAAGATACTTTGGAGATCAGACCATAGTTCACAGATATCTAATATGGGATTACATGTGCAATCATTAGGATTGATTACCTATTTATCTTGCTGGATTGATTGGGGGGATCCTCATGCCTGATCAAGGACATCATGGATTTATGTGCAGATGGGTGGAGACCTTGGAGTAGATGACCATTTCATCACGCAAATTTGGTTGGGGCAGTTGCATCTTAGCTCACATGTATCGAGAGTTACATGAGATAGTTTATGAGTATTATCACAGCATGACAGTTGGTATCCTGATATTACAGATCTGGGCCTAGGAGCACATCCTACTTACACAGCCGATAGTAGACAGACAAAGAGCACCAGAGCATCCCTATGTCTATATGTATGCAGGTTTCATTTAGCAACCCCATCTAGGAAAGGTAGAGTATTGGCACTGTGTTTTGGATAATATGATAGTTTTTATATGGCGACCATACTTTTATTGTGAGGAGTGGACCTTAGATAGGCGTCAGATGCCTTAATTTTTCTAGAGAAGATACTTGATTGGGCAGACCCAATATATTATAGAGTAGTTTCTTGTTACTCGAGTGTTGTGACAGTATGGTCGTGTACAGGGAATATCATAGGATTTGACAGCATACGTCTGTATTCATGATGAGGAGCCTCTTTGGGGGGCCAGATTAGTATATGAGACCGCACAGCTAGAGATTATTCAAATTTTCATAGTTGGGTGGGATTATCTTATGGATATTGCATATGCAGGGTGCACTAATGGTTATCTTGCACATATGTTATAGTATCCATTTCCTTGTTTCACAACTCCTAAGGAGGTATATCCTTACATAGAGGATGTGTTAGATTATGATCCAGCTGATGATAGACCTGTTAGAGGCAAAGGCAGAGCTAAAAGAGATAGGGGAGGTAAGGTGGGAGAGATGTTAGATGCCTTCCTCTGGACAGAGGTCACAGACATGGTCGGGATGATCATGGAGATAATGTAGACGATAGGGGTGGTGGTGGAGTGGGTAGCAGCGGAGAGGGCGTGAGTGGCAAATGGAATTGCTTCAAATTTTTGCCTCCATGAGTAGATCTAGGTCCATTATTTACCAGAGAGAAGCACCGACAATAGAAAAGGTCATCCAGACAAGTACCTAGTTGAGGAGGTGGACCTCTTAGACAGGATCCTCCCAGGGATACAGGCAGGGATTCTGGAAGGGACAAAGATGCTTTATTAGAGTGTCAGAGGGAGCATGAGCATCTCAGAGCTTGCATCACTATATTGGATACATTGTTGGCAGACAGGGACCGATAGCTAGATATGATGAGAGATGAGAGAGATACCCAAGCCTATACAGCTACTTATCAGGGCCAAAGAGTTGTGTACTATTTTGTATTATATTGTGTGGAAGCTCTAGAGGGACAGAGAGCTTCATTATATTCTCAAGTAGCACAACATTCAGAGGGAGCTATGCCTCCACCAGCTCATCCTACACCACCTCCTCCTCCTCTCGATTAGGGAGAGGGTGGCAGTCAGACCTAATACTATACTTTTGATATTTTAAGACATTTTATATATATTGATCCTTTTGCGATCATCCATTGTACTACAGACTTTTATACATGTATATATGTTTCATCGTGATCATCCTGATACTCTTTGGTAGACAGTTCCACATTTTTTATCTATTCCATGATTGATATATATCTGAGATAGTTGTTTATGATCGTGATATGTTTATGGGTTCTCTCTTTTGATAGATGTTTATATTGATGCACATGTGATTATGTACTTGTTTTCTTGATGATTTAGAATAAATTCATGTGATGACATCATTTATGCTCTTTGATTTATTACTGATATATGAATGTGTTTTGAATGATTCTAGATGAATAAACAAATGTATGTTTTTGTGATTTTATTTATGAAGATATATGTATGGATGCACTTAATATGTAAAAGAAATGCAATGCTTGAATGTTTTGGTTTTGTATTTTCTCTTTCTCATTTATGAATGCAATATGTATGCCATGTATATGCAACAACATGTAATATTAGTATTATAGATTAAGTAATTAACTTGGATTTTGGATGAACCAAGAAATCATTTTGAGCTCAAGTCCTTATTTTGTTCTTAAAGATGAATACTGCAATCTGTAAATGCATCTACATGCAAATTTTTAGGACTGTTACTGATTAGTATACATTGTAGCATTTTTATCATCATTGGGTGTTTTTGTAATGGACATCATCAGATAGTACAACTGTCACTAATACCCACAAGGTATCATGAAAGTATGAATACTATGTGTATTGGATGCAATGTCAAAAATAACCCTAAGCATCAAGGCATAGAGGCCAAGATGACTAGTCAATTATCTCCTTTTGCTTTTAAGAATCATCTTATGTTTGTGTGTAATGTAAGAATCATTTTCTATTTTTGTGTAATGTAAGATATGTGGATAGCCGCATATATCTCAATCCTTGTTATGTGTAAACTATGGTGAGGTTGACCATAAAAATCCAAGTTAGGTAAAATTTATAGGATCATTGAAACAATCACCATACGCAAAAAACCAAGAAAATATTATGCCCCATGTCCTTGCGACTCTTTGTCTTTGAATAGACGTCATGCAGTAACTTGAAAGACATAAAAATCACCAATTGATAGTCAATAAAAGAAAATTCATAACTGCTTACATGCCCCTAGTTTGAAACATCATGGGAACATAAAAGAGTCATAATAAAACTAAGATCACTCTATATGTGTTTAAGTAGTATTGAGAAATACCGTTGATTCATTTTTCAATCACAGTAGAGAATCATCAATCATAACTTGGAATCAAGCAATATGTTTTTCATGTCTGAATATATGAGATTAACATTGTCAGCAATTGCAATCCAATGTAGTTTTTTGTAACACTATTTTATTAAAGTGTTGAGAAACACTAGTATGATGTTTCTTACTTGAGAAACACTATTTTCACTCTTCTGAAGTGAGCCCTGTTAGGAGCCAACCTTGTTAAAGGTTACAAACACACTGTTAAGTGCAACCTTGTTAGAGGATTTTATACATATAGGTTGTCACTTAGTATCTAGCATCTATTTTGCTACCATCCTTGAATCAGCCTCCTTCTTAGACTGTTAATAGGCTTTAGAAAAATCTTTCTACCATCCTTGAATAAACCTGCTTCTTAGGTTGTCAATAGGCTTTATGAAAATGCAATGCTACTTTCATGAATCAACCTTTTTGGCAATCTATTAGGATATACCTCAATTATAGAAGATGGTTAAGTCCTGCTCTGTTAAGAGACTTGATGCTTCAATGGTTAAACTAAAACATTATGACTTGTTTCTAATGCAACTTTGAATTGCATATTTTTAGATCTATTTAAGTACAATACCTCTCTGATCAATGTATCAATTCAATTACTTTTTCTCCACACTTTATGCTCTGTGATGCAGTGCTTCACTATTTTTCAGTGTCTACAGAATTCTTTAGCTCTCCCTCAGCTTGATTGATCAGCAATGTATGAATTTTTATCCTTCACCAGTTTCTCTTTAGCATCCTCTTTCTTTTCACTCCCCTTTCATGTATATGATTGCTTGTGGAAATGAATTTATGCTTGTCTCTTATATAGAAATGGTTTTCCTTAATTCATGATTCATGATTCTTGATTCTTGATTCTTGGCATGAAAAACAATCCAGCCAATTTGATTTACGGCTTTAACTCCTGATTTATCTCATAGTTATCTTCTTGCCAACTGTATAAAATCTTCTTTAAATCAATTACTTAACTGTGGTTGAATAAAAAAAATAAAACAACTAGTTAATTCTATCCTTAAGCTCTGTCAGCTAGATATTTTGTCATTTTCTGAACTCTCTATTCTGTCGGTCAATTTTGCAGTTCGTCGTCGGTGACAATTGCCAGTTCCGTTGGTGTAACTTTAGTTAGATTTGGGATCTCCATCCGTCGGGCATCATAGGATTTTGGTTTGTCAGGAAACACTATCTTCTACTCATCGGATATCATTGTGAATTTTTACTCTACCTTTACCGATGGTGTGCACTCCATCGGTGTTGTCTATCACTTAGTGAATACTTGACTTTTATGTATTGTTGAAAGCATAATCATTGTTCCATTGATTCTCTGAAGTCTTTGGAATTTTGTATATGACCGTATAGATGATATCAAGTTGACATCAATGACATTACAAACCATTAACTGATGTAATGTCTTGCATCATCTTAAACTTAACATTATCAATCATTCAATTAGTTACATTTCATCAATCTCTCCCTTTGGCATTGATGGAAACATACTATATTATCATACTATACTATTTCTAATACAATATGAAATATATTTGTTGAGATTCATCAAATTACCAAATAGTTTGTTTTGATAACTGCTAAAAATGTCTAACCGCCAGTAAGCTCTGTGTTAGCTTAGATTTGATTCTTGTAGCTTTTTGTGTTTCTTCTTCTGATGTGTTGTGTTCTTTTTTTGTGTCAATTTCTCTCTTTTGACTATTCTTCTTCTTTGATGTCTCTATCTTTTGTCAGCAACTCTCCCTTTGTATATGATTTCTTCATACAAATTCTTTCCCTATTTCTCCATGTTTGGAGTAATCTGATAATGGATAACCTCTTGTGATAATATGGATACATTCTCTCCCTTTGACAACAATGCCAAACAAATATTTTATAATTATCTGACATTCATGTCCAACAATTATTTTATTCTATCCATAATATATTCCTTGAATTTCCCTTATCCATCAGCAATACAACAATATGCTCTGGTGCTTGGTTATGATATACACCTTTCTGTATATAGATGTCGCTTTGAAGTTCATCTTTTTCTTGCATCAGCAAGAATGATATTATGATAATATATGGCTGATGCAGCCTTCAGTCCTTTACTGACTGGTAGACATGGGTTTGACCCCTAGTCTCTTTCTCAAGTACTCAAATGTATCCTTGGGCAGTGGCTTGGTGAAGATATCAACCAATTATTCTTTTGATTGCACATATTCAAGTATTACCTCCTTTTCTTGAACTTGTTCTCTTAAATAATGATACTTGATGGCAATGTGTTTAGTCTTTGCATGCATGACTGGATTCTTGGAAATGTTTATTGCACTTGTGTTATCACAATAGATAATCATTGGTTCTGAGATCTTCATATGCATACCTTCCAGCAACTGTTTTCTCCATGCAATATTTCAGCAGTTTGCAGTAGCAACAACATATTTTGCTTCTGCAGTGGACTGAGAGATGCATCCTTGCTTCTTTCTAATCCATGTGACAAGTTTGTCACCTATAAAGAATGCTCCTCCAGTTGTGCTCTTCCGGTCATCAATATTTCTAGCCCAATCAACATCGATAAACACTTTTAGTTAAAATTTTCCTTCTCTTCTATACCATAAGCCAAATTCCTCAGTATTCTTTAGATATCTTAAGATTCTCTTCACAGCAGTCATATGTGATTCCCTGGGGTTAGCAAAAAATCTAGCAAAAATTCCTACTGCATGTGCAATATCTGGTCTAGTGTGTACAACTTACATGAGTTTTCCTATTATTGATCTGTACAAAGTCTGATTTACCTCTGTTGTCTTGTCTTCCTTTGTTAATTTGCATCCAGTAGCCATCAATGTTCCAACAGGTTTGGAATCTTCCATCTTGAATATTTTCAGGACCTCTTTGATGTATTTGG